>JAGFNQ010001744.1:0-28064 GCA_024364735.1 Boesenbergia rotunda
TAGAGAATGAAAAACAGCTCAAAATTAACCGAATTAGGAGTGACCACGGTGGGGAGTTCCAAAATTCAAGTTTCACACAATTTTGTGTAGAAAATGGATACAAGCATGAATTTTCATGCCCAAGGACTCCTCAACAAAATGGGGTAGTTGAGAGGAGAAACCGAACTCTACAAGAAGCTGCTAGGACTATGCTTAATGTATATTCCCTTCCTAGCTATTTTTGGGTCGAAACGGTTAACACCGCTTGCTATATTCAAAGCCGGGTGTTGGTACATAGAATCCTAGGAAAAACACCCTTTGAACTATAGAATGGGAAAGTACCACAAGTCCACTACTTTAGGGTCTTTGGATGTAAAGTGTATATCTTAAATACCAAAGATGACCTAAGGAAGTTTGAGTCAAAATCCGATGATGGAATTCTAGTTGGGTACTCATCCACTAGTAGGGGTTATAGAGTTTACAACAAGAGGACAAAAGTAATTGAGGAGTCTTCAAATGTTAAGTTTGATGAATCAACAAATACCTATCCTAGAAAAGCCTCAATTGATAAGGATATAGAAGAGGTCCAACCCCTTGCTCAAAGAATCCAAGACCTACATTTGGAGGGCAATGATCAAGGAGGAGTAAGAAGTACCCTAGAGGATGAGGAAGAAGTAGTCAATGAACCCACAACCTCTAGGCCTTTGAGACATCACCAAGATCACTCTATTGACCAAATAGTGGGTGATGTCACTCAAGGAGTAAGGACTAGGTCCTATTTTAGGGATCAAACTAGTCAAATAGCTCTAATCTCTCAATTAGAACCTAAGTCTATTGATGAAGCATTGGGAGATGTGGATTGGGTCGTAGCCTTGCAAGAAGAGCTAAATCAATTTGAGAGGAGTGAGGTTTGGGAGTTGGTTCCTAGACACAATGATTGCACCATTGTAACCACAAGATGGGTCTTTAGGAACAAACTAGATGACCAAGGTAAGATCACTAGGAACAAGGCTAGATTGGTAGCTAAAAGGTTTAACCAAGTTGAGGGATTGGATTATGATCAGACTTATGCCCCCGTAGCTAGATTAGAGTCCATTAGAATTCTACTAGCCTATGCCGCTCACATGGGTTTCACACTTCACCAAATGGATGTGAAGTCGGCATTCCTTAATGGGATCATTAAGGAAAAAGTATATATAGAACAATCCCCCGGGTTTGAGGACCCTAATTATCCAAGACACGTTTACAAATTAAGAAAAACCTTATATGGATTGAAACAAGCTCCCCGGGCTTGGTATAAAAGACTTTCTTCATTTCTAGAGTGTAAAGGGTTTAGGAGAGGAACAATTGACCCTATATTGTTCCTAAAATCTAAGGATAAAGACATATTTGTTGCCCAAGTGTATGTAGATGATATCATTTTTGGGTCAACAAATAATGACTTCTTACAAGAATTCATCAAATGTATGGAAGATGAATTTGAGATGAGTCTTGTAGGAGAGCTAACCTTCTTTTTAGGCCTTCAAGTTAAGCAAACTAATGAAGTAACACATGTCTTTCAAACTAAATATGCTAAGGAAATGTTAAAGAAATTTGACCTAGAAAATGCTAAGGTAGCATCTACCCCCATAGGAACCAATGTGAAAATGGATAGTGACCTTGAAGGGAAAATGGTAGACTCTAAGCAATATAGGAGCATGATTGGTAGCTTACTATATCTAACCGCTAGTAGACCCGATATACTTTTTGCAGTAGGTATGTGTGCAAGGTACCAATCTTGTGCCAAAGAGTCCCATTTAGTTGTAGTTAAGAGGATCCTAAGGTATGTTAGAGGTACCCTCAATGTTGGACTTTGGTATCCTAGAACCCCTAGTGTTGATCTAATTGGATACACCGACTCGGACTATGCGGGTTGTAAGCTAAATAGGAAGGGTACTAGTGGAGGGTGTCAATTTCTTGGGTCTTCCTTAGTTAGTTGGAGTAGTAGGAAACAACCATGCGTTGCCCTATCAACAACGGAGGCGGAATATGTGGCAATGGGTGGGTGTGTTTCCTAACTCCTTTGGATCATGCACACTTTAGAAGATTATGAGTTACATTATACCAAGGTCAAAGGCTTGTGTGATAATGTAAGTACAATCAACTTGACCAAAAATCCGGTTCACCACTCTAGGACAAAACACATGAAGTGAAACATCACTTCATAAGAGACCATGTGGCAAGGGGAGACATAGAACTACACTATGTTGAATCAAAGTCGAACCTATCCGACATCTTTACCAAGCCTCTTCCCGAATCAGAGTTTACATCCTTAAGAAGAGACCTTGAAATGTATTTTGTAGAAGTGTATGATGAACTTTGGGATATTAGATTTGAAAAAGGGTGCTTGATCCATTAGGGTAATACTTTTGGTTCAATTGTGCTTGTGGCACATTGTTGAACCATTAGAAGTATCAAAATATGAAAATTAGACCAACTATGGGGAAGGCAAGTATTTAATCAATGGACACTTTGCCCAAAGATCATAGTTGGACATTTTAAACCTTTGAAAACCATTTTATGCTTTATATACTTTGTCATGCTTTTAAAAGTTATATGATTGCAAAATTAGATTGTAAGTTTGATACAAAACTTAGTGGTTTTCAAGGATTTTGGATTTTTATCAAAAGTCATGCAAGTTTGAAATTTTATATGGACTAATATTTTTCCTAGATAGAGTATATCATTTCAAACATGTCTGCAAGTTTTTAGAATTTTTGGAATTTTCTGGATTTTTCTGGAGGTTTCTGAATTTCAGCACAGAACCTGAAATCTGTCACTGACAGAGTATCAGTCGACTGCCCCATGGGCAGTCGACTGGCATGTCTGGTTTCAGCTTCTGTGGAAATTTTCAGAAATCTAATCTTCTCTCATTTGATGTCCTAGGGTTTGATTGCTTGAGGCAATCATTTTGATGGTGTCAAAGGGGGAGAATGGGTGGTTTAAGTTAGAATTTTGAAATGGAATGTATGATTTAAGGTATTTTGTCTAACTTAGACCTTGGATGATTAAAAGTGGGAGAAGACATGGATTAAGGGGGAGGTTACCTCTTAGGTTTGGATATGTCTTACATTTTTAATCATGTTTAGTGTTAAGTTGAAACTTAACTTGGATCATAAGTAGAATTAAAAATGGGAGAAGACATGGATTAAGGGGGAGGTTACCTCTTAGGGTTGCTATGTCTTATGGTTTTCAATTGCTATCTATTGTTACTATTATTGTTGGTTGTTATTTATCTCTAAACTTAAACATATTGTCACACATCAAAAAGGGGGAAATTGTTGAGGCAATCGACCCATAAATGATTGGAAGATCATAGTTTTGATGTGTGTGTGTGTGAATATGTTTAAGATTAGAGTGTTATGTTGTATTTGATGTGTGTGATTGAGTTTGCAGGACTTGGAGAATCACACATGGTGAACATATCCGAGGGACGAGAGTCGAGGGAGGAGGACTCCAAGGGCAAGCCGGGAAGTGGACTTCAAGGGCACACGTGAAGGGTGGCATGAAGGCAAGCCAAGGGAGGCTTGTGTGCGCATCCGAGGGACGAAAGCCAGAGGAAGATGACTTCAAGGGGCGAGTCAAGGAGTGAACCTGAAGGCATACGTGAAGGACTATATGAAGATTGGCTGGGAGTGAGTGGGCAGTCGACTGGCCAGAGGCCAGTCGACTGCCAAAACTCACAGAAGGTTTTCAGCTTTCTACCAGTCGACTGGCCCAGAGGCAGTCGACTGGTATACCCCTAAAACTAGTCGTTGGCTAGCAATTAATGCTAGGCCAGTCGACTGCCCAGGGGAAGTCTACTTGTGCGGGGCTGGACAGACTGCGAGTTTGTCCTGTTCTCCTATAAAACGAGGACCTTTTTGCATGTGAGCAGTACGGTTCCGTACTATAACGAAGTGCTGCTTGTGTGAAAAGCTTTCTTAACTTCTTGTCTCTCATTCACTACATTCTGTAAAGAGGAAGATCACCACTGTACAGGTTTCTCTACCTGAAGGAGATTTTTCATAGTGGAAGTGGTGTACATGCGTGGATCCATAGTTTAGTCACCCATCTGGGGTGGATACCAAGTAACGTATTGTTGTTAGCATTGTTCTTATATTCTTTTGCATATTATTGTTTCCGCTGCGCTAATAACCTTGTAGAGATTCAACCGAAAAAGTGCTATTCACCCCCCCTCTAGCACGCCAGTCGATCTATGAGTTGGTATCAGAGCCGGTTCGTTTCGGAAGAACTCACTGTCAACCGGAGCAAGTGAAATGGCGTTTCAAGAGGGATACAGCACTGCACGACCACCCTTCTTCGATGGGAATGACTGCGCATACTGGAAAGGTAGGATGCAATATTACTTTATGAACGATATTGAGAATTGGATTAGCATTGCTGATGGTTTCGATGCACCCGTCGATGAAAGAGGGGAACCGACACCGATGAGATCTTGGTCAAAAGAATATTACCTTATATTCTTTTGCATATTATTGTTTCTGCTGCGCTAACAACCTTGTAGAGATTCAACCAAAAAAGTGTTATTCACCCCCCCCCTCTAGCACGCCAGTCGATCCATCATAGTCTTCCCTAAAAATCTATGAATGAGGACTCGGTTTTGCACATAGCAAGCTGTGTTTACAGCTTCAGCCCATAAGTAGCTTGGTAAAGAGTACTCATTAAGCATGCTTCGTGCAGCCTCTTGTAAGACTCAGTTCTTCCTCTCTGCAACACCATTTTGCTGTGGTGTTCTAGGAGTAGAGAACTCATGTCTATACCCTCTTTCTTGACAAAACTCTAAAAACCTATGATTTTAAAATTCTCCTCCATGATCACTCCTAATTGTTTTTATTCTTGTAGATTTCTCATTTTCAATTCTTCTACAAAAAGAAATAAAAATATCTAGGGTTTGATCCTTATGTTTTAAAAAATAAGTTCAAGTATATCTAGTATAGTCATCAATGATTACAAAGCAATACCTACTACCATTTAATGAAACAATTGTACTACAATCAAATAAATCCATATGTAATAAATCTAAGGCAGTGGAGGTACTCACAGTACTTTTACCTTTGTGAGATGCTTTTGTTTGCTTACCCATTTCACATGCATCACATAGCTTTTCCTTTTCGTATTTGATGCTTGGTAAGCCACGGACAAGTCCTTTGTTGGCCAATTTCCGGATGTTCTTCATGTTCACGTGGGCTAACATCCGGTGCCAAAGTGAGGACTCTTCTTCTTTGGACATGAAACACTTAATAGAAGTATTAATAGCACTTTTAAAAGAAATTTGATAAATATTGTCTATTCTTGCGCCTACTAGTACCGTGTCAAGTGTGTCATTATGTCTAACTAGACATTGACTTGGGTGAAAGTCAATTGTGTATCCCGCATCACACAATTGACTGACACTTAGGAGATTGAAAGTCATCCCCTTGACTAGAAGGACATTTATGATCCTAAGACATTTGGATATTTGAATGTCTCCTATCCCTACAACCTTAAGACTACCATTGTTACCAAATGATACATTACCTCTACTTTTGCTTTGTAGGGTAGTGAACAATGATCTATCCCCGGTCATTTGTTTGGAGCACCCACTATCAACAAACCAAGTTGATAGATGCTCCCCCTCAATCAATGCCTACACAACACGAAAAATGGAAGATTTAGGTACCCAAACCTTGGGACCTAATGTACCTACAATGCAAGATTTAGGCACCCATGCCTTAGTCATTTTGTTTAACCCTAGAAACCTTGGATGATCTAACATGGGTTCTAGACATTAATGAGACAAAGCTAGATTTTTTAGGTCGGTAACCTATACCAGCCTTGTTGTAAACCGCTCTTTGAGCGTTAAGGATTATGTCCAAAGTCTTGGAGCTAGTTGAGAATTTCTCAAGAATGTTCTTGAGTTTCTCAACTTCACCCTTCAAGGCCTTGTTTTCATCCTCAAGAACTTCAAATTGTAAATCATCAATATCCTCATCCTTAGAGGGATTTAATTGCTCTACTTCTAATTTTAAAGACTTCATCTTGTACTTAGTCTTCTTAAGCAAATTGGTTAAGCATGCTATTATTCTATAACACTTACCTAATTCGGGAGAGATTACCTCTTCATCATCCGAAGATGATGAAGTCGCGATTGATGGCTCACTTGATTCGTCACTGCTCTCCATGTCTTCTATAGCCATGAGAGTTACATGACGAGTGCTCTTCTCCTCCTTTTCTTCTTCGGATGAGCTAGATGAAGACTCATCCCGTGTGGCATTCAAGGTTTTCTTCTTCTTTTTTGATTTCTCCTCCTTCTTCTTTAGTTTTGGACATTCGTTCTTATAATGCCCCTTTTTGCTACATTTATAACACATGACGTTAGATTTATCAACTTTAACATCACTAGTGTTACCTTTCCCTTTGTAGCGCCGGCTCTTCCTCATCATCCTTCTCACAAAGTTAGTCATCTCGGATGATGAAGACTCACTTCCATCCTCCTCCAATTCGGATGACGAAAATGAGACCTCCTTCTTCTTTTCTTTCTTCTTCTTCGCCTTGTCCCCTGCCACAAGAGCAATACCCTTCTCCTTGGGGCCTTTGTTAGCGATCTCGTGTAATTCCATTTCACAGAAGAAGTCATCTAATTTAACAATAGACAAATCCTTGATACCTTGTAGGCATCCACCATGGATGACCACAAAGCATTCCTAGGAAAGGATTTTAGTACATACCTTACAAGGTCGCGATTCTCGACCTTCTCAGCGATGGAATGTAGTCCATTGAGAATCTCCTTGAATCTTCCATAGAGTTCACTTACTATTTTAGACTCCTTCATGGTGAGGCTCTGGAGTTGATTGAGGAAAGGATCCCTCTTTGCTATCCGAGAATCACGGGTGCCTTCATGAAGTTCAATAAGCTTGTTCCATAGGTCCTTGGCACTGGTGAAAGGACCAACTTTGATCAGTTGCTCCTTGGTCATCTTACATTGCAGGGTGACCACAGCCTTAGCATCAGCTTCTCCCTTCCTTGTTTGCTCGGCAGACCATCTGGATGAGTCAAGCTCTTTGCCCTCAGCATCTTTGGGAGGGGTGAATCCCTCCTTCACTAAGAATCACATACCAATATTAGTCTTGAGGTAATACTCCATTCTTGACCTCCAATATTGGAAGTCAGCTTCATCGAAGAAAGGGGGTCTGTTGGTGCTGAATCCTTCTCTCAAGGCCATCCTTGTATGCTCTTCGAGTGTTAGACCGTTGGAAAGAGCCCCAGGCTCTGATACCACTTGTTGGACCTTGGATGGCTAGAGAGGGGGGAGTGAATAGCCAGACACTAAAAAACCTTGGCTTCTAAACGTTTCTGTACTTAAGTTAGTAGCAGAAGAAAAACTGAAAGAAAGAAATACCAACAGAAACAGAAATGCACCAGTCGCTAACAAGGAGGATTTACAAGGTTCGGGGATAACTTGCACCTACTCCATGACGTGCCCGTGAGGTGGGCGATCCTTTGATCGTCGGTAGATTAAGCCCCGAAAATTCGGATAAAAGAATCTCTTTCTTGGTGGAGAAACCTCTCCACAACAGTCTCAAGGAAATATATGAATAAGCACAGAGACTCGAGAAAGCTTACAGAGCGCGAGCAGAGAATGCACAAAGAAGAGAGGACTTCACAGAGCACAGCACAGCACAATCAACGCAAGAACCTTCACTCAGCTCTTCTTTCTCTTGTGTCTACTTGCTAATCGACTCGCCAAGTTCTCAAAGGTTACCGTCTCTTCTTCATCGGCCTTCTCTTAAGCCTCTGCTCATCACCAGGCACGTCTGCAACCGCTGAACCATAGCTCCATTACCTCTGACCCACTAGCACTCAGTCCACTGAAGGCCTCTTTAGCTGAGCCTCAGGTCAGTCGGCAGCCTCGCCAGACAGTTGCCAGCCCGCGCCAGAAGCCGTTGAATCCTGCGAATGGAAAACAGACAAACCTGCCCGAAGCGAAAGTCGCCAATTGACCCTCCTTCTTGGTTTGTGTCATCTCTCTATCACCTGCACACTCATCAGAAAGATTAGCACAGCAAATCAAAGTGTATCAGCAGGTATCAGAAAGAAATCAGAGTGAACTCAGACGTGATCAGTAAGTCTGATAACGATTCAAATTAAAGTGATCGGTCACCCGACCGATCAGTTACCTCTCTGGCCGATTAGGTATCTTCCTGATCGATCCAGTAATAATCTGATCGATCTCATAGATCGATCAGGGATCAGGGATCGGTCACCAGACCGATCCTGAACTTCTTCAGGGTTTAGTTTCAAGAATCCAGCCACGGCCTGATCGGTTCACTGACTGATCAAGCCACAACCAGATCTCTCAACTCAAACCCCCTGATCGGTCACTTGACCGATCAGGTTAGATCCTGATCGGTCAAGGTGACCAATCAAGTCACTTCCTGACAGATCAGGAACAATCCTGATCGGTCCAGGATAGCCCTGATCGGTCAGCTTGACCGATCAGGGTTTATACCTAAACCTTCTGTTCTCTTTCTGATCGTTCACCAGAATGATCAAAAACCACACAGAAGGTTTCTGTTCTCTTTCTGATCGTTCACCAGAACTATCAGACACCATGGATCGGTCACCAGACCGATCTAGTATCAAGGGAGTTCGTGCCAACTCCCTGATCGGACTCCAGACCGATCCACAACCGCAGGAGTTAGTGCCAACTCCCTGATCGGACCACAGACCAATCCAGCTCTGACCATTTCGACCCTGAGTTCAGAGAACAACCTCCCTAGCCTTCTCTGACCCAGTCTGGTCCCGGAGAATGAGCTCCCGAGCCCTCTCCGACCAGTACACTCAACGCTCAGTCCCCTGGACCAAGACTTCATGCCCAGCTTCACTCACCGGGACTTTGTTCAACCTAGCTTCCCTCGCTAGGACCTGACTTTACTCACCAGGGTTTCCTTCACCTAGCTTCACTTGCTAGGACTCGGCTTCACTCACCAGGGTTTCCGTCACCCGGCTTCACTCACTGATAAGTACCATTTTTGTGATTATTTTAGATGTTAAAATCCATGTTTGACCTATGTTTTTATTGCTTATTTATGATTTTTACCCTAGGTTTTGGAACTTTATCTTATTTTGGACTTAATTACAAAATTACACAATTTTTGGATTATTTGGCCACTAATTTTCTGATATATTTTTGTAGGCATTAAAGGATCCTGGACCTAGAGCATACTGGGTCAAACCTGAGTCGGATGTGAACCGGATCGAATTATCAAGCTTACGATTAATACGGGCCGTCCGATTCAAGAGCGGTTAGATCTGAGCCATCCGGGACGATCTGAAGCAATCCGAGCTAGGGTTAGGGTTGATCAAGCTCTATGATCAAGATCTGAAGGTTTCATTCCAATCAGAGCTAAATCAACCGTTGGATCAAGCAAGGAGGGCTCTAGAGCGTCCATTCACAGATAGAGTTGATCTGGACCATCCGTTGCATATCTGGAGGATCCGAGCTACCACGAGGCAGATCCTGACCCCAGATCATCACCATAAAAGTTTGGCTCCAATCAGAGCAAGATCAGCCGTTGGATTTCATCCGATCAATCACAGCCGTCCATTGCTAATGTATTTAATCAAAAATTCCCAGGCTTTCTCCTTCGTCGCGTCTCCGCCGCTCGGTAGCTTCTTCTTCATTTCTTCACTATTTTTAGCTCGTCTTCTTCAATCCAAGGGGCGCGACCACCTCAATTCTTCATCTAGATCGAGATTTGGATCATTGGAGATAGCTTGGGTGGAGAATTCAGTTCGAATTTCATCCGGACAGTGGTGTTTGAGGGTTTCGGCATCTCTGCTAACCACTCACTTGTATCTCGTCCACAGCCACTTCTGACCATCTGAGCCGCTTGTAGGGGTTCTCAGGTGAGCTCAGATTGCGTCTCAATCCATCATCGCAGTCCATCCATCGAGATAGAAGAGTTTGGACTGGAAAATTCCAGCCGCGTGCAGTTTGAACAGAATTTCATCAATCCAAGCTGCGCTCCACTGATTTGCTGTGCCTAGGAGTTCGAAGCCGGCTCTTGATTGACAACCAAGAAGATTTCGAGCTTAGGGAAGATTGAGGGGTGGCTTAGATAGTTTAATTTGGTTTATTAGCTGTAAATTTCCATTTCTGCTTTCTGTTCTGTTTATGCATTTCAGTTTCAGATTCGTTACATTGGTTTAATGTCTTGTTTCTGCTGTAATTAGGGTTTAATCCAATCAGTTTAGTAATTAGGAAGCTTGTTTAGGTAGTGATCGATTTTAATTTCAGTTGGTTTCTTATTCTACAGTTTGCGTATCAACTTTTCAGTACCCTGTGCGTATCATCCTTTTTCTGCAGCTTTCAGTTTAGTTCCAAAATTCTCTAGTTTAATTCTAATTCGAATTCAGTTATGTGATCCAAGTGTTTCATATGTAGTATCATTTCTGAATTTTTCTTTTGTTCAGCTTATGTTTCTGAAATCCAGCTTGTGTATCAGTTGTAATTCATCAGTTTCTGCATTTGAAATTCATTTCTGCACATGAATTAGATTCTAAGTCTATCAGCTTAAGTGCTATTGGTTTCTTACGTTTTGTCAAGAGAACCTTCGAATCTTCTACATCTCATTTGACATTAAACTGCACACTCGAATTCAGCTTGCTTCATGAGTTTGTTTGCACTCGAATTGATCTGCAGTGCTGAACTGATTCTGCCTTGACAGTTCTGAAATTGGCTGAATGTTGTTGCTAAATTTTTGTATCAACTTCTCTTCTGTGTATCAACTTAAGGATTAAATTGGCTTGTGCTTGAGCTGTGATTTCCATTTATGCACTTGAGCTTAATTCAGAATCCTTGTTTTGCATCCAAATCGATTTCTGAAATGTTTGCATTACATTCCTGCATTTCAGCACATCAAGTTGGCTCACTAAATTCTTGTTTCCACTGAGTTTGATTCTGTTTTGATTTCTGCTGCATGATCTGAATTCCTGCATTCAAATTCTACAAGCAGTCCAACTCTGATTTGCTACATTCAACTCTTAATTCTTCTTTAATTCCTGAACAGCAATGGTTAGTTTGAAGTTTTGTGTTAACCTTGCATTTCATTATTAGCTTTTGGCACAAAACCACCTCTGTTGTGTATCAAGCTTGTCTCATGCTTGGAGTTAAATGAAATTTGTGGTAAACACTTGCACTTGAGTTAAAATTATTTACTCCTTGCATTCGGTTAAGTTCTTTTGCTCAATTAGGTTTATTATTGTTTGAGTCCATGAATTGCCATTACTTGATTCAAATTTGCGTGGTTAAGTTTCTTCCTTGTCTTTGTACTTTCATTCAATTTTAATTGCAACCCCAAAACCCAAATCATTTATTTGAAACCCAAAACATAAACGACATAAATACAAGCGTGAATCAAATTATATCAACTAGTCCCCGAGAAAAATACGACCTGTGGCCCCTATATTACATTTTTCATACTTTTGATTGTAAAAAGGGTTTCCAGCTTTCATTTATAAATTCTAAATTTGAGGCCTACATTCGTGACACATATTTTGGGCATATCACTCACCAGGACCGGGCATCACTCACCGGGGTTTCCATCACCCGGCTTCACTCACCACGACCCGGCTTCACTCACTAGGGTTTCGTTCACCTAGCTTCACTCACTAGGATTTCCTTCACCCGGCTTCACTCACCGGAATTCGTGCCCAGTCCCCGACCAGGACTTAAGCCGAACTTATCTTACTCACCTAAACTTAAATCGGTGTCAACACCAAAACAACAATCAGGTCAGACTGCATCAACAGTTGCATCATGAGCATACTATGCATTTCTGCATATGGTTGTGATTGCTGCACTTGATTACTGCACTTCGTTGACATGCATACTCTCGGGTTTGGATCGACATAGGTATGTATTTCATTTTGGCGATTTCAGTTATTTGTTTCATATTATTGCATCTTCAGTTTGCGATAGTTGATGACTTACTGCTGGTATACCTTTCTATGCATATTGGTCTGTATTCGTTAAGTTCTTTGGACTCACCCTATTAGCCTTGTTTTTCTCCCTTTCAGGATGATCGACTGGAGCGCCCAACGGCTTCTCTCAGTTTGCGTGTGTCGAGGCGATTTCGTGGTTTTCCTGTATTTGATGATGGTGGTACCCTTTCCATTTGTTCTTTCTTTGCATTTCCGTTATTGCACTTTTGAGTTGTTGTGTCGCCTTGCATGGCGACATGGTTGTACTTTTGTGTGTCATGGAGGCCTTTGGTTCTATTCGTTTTGTCGTAAGTCGTACCGGTACGTAACTTTTCTCGACGACATTGTTTTCTTTTCGTTTCAGTGACTTTGTTTCAGCCTATCGGCTGTGGTACAGGCAGACTGAGAGGGTCGCAGTGGTAGGGTTTTCGAATTCTCCGCCGGTGCGAGGGAGAAGCAGTCCGATCGGTATCGGATGGGCGGCTCCTCGGGGCATGACAATAATTGAGCAACAAGTAAAAAATATTTAGGTGACAAAATATTGATTCATTCACTTAGGCAAATTCTATCTCGACTGGTCTGGTATTCGGCGCACATAGGTCTTGCTCACATACGAGTCAACTTGGATCAGTGTAAATCCGAACCTTGGATTTCCATCCCGTGCGCACCCACATGTGAGAGAGAGGCTCTCCCCATGCATTTGCTCATAACTAATATGCTTGTGAATATAAACCAATCAATATACCTTAAAACTTCCAATGTGAAATTTAAAATCTTATTTATAATAGAGTTTCTTTTCTTTTCACCTCTTTTCCATTCATTTATATCCAACACCACTAATCCATTCGAATTAATTGTCCTATTGACTTCTCTCAGGCATTGTCATGCCCACTCAATCTAATCAATATGACTAACTTATCTGATTTAAACAACAGTTAGATTTTACCATTCTTCCAAATATTTTTATCTAAAATTTATTTAAAAAGATCTTCGTGAGAACATATAATAGATTTGTGAAAGAATACTTACTTTAGCAATTTATAGGAAATGGAATAGAAATTAACATTTTTGAATCATATGAATAAGAATACGAGTTAGCAAGGCAGTGTGTAAGATTTCGGTGTCAAGGAGATCCCCAGGAGGGAAGAGGAGGTTAGCGTCGAAGTGGACAGCGCTGACATAGAGGTGGTGGCAGGGGAGCACAATTGAGGTGGACGCCACTTCCTTCCTCTAGCATGCGTGGCAGGAACCGAAGAAATCGAAGGAGGTTAGGCTGAGTCAGTGCGCCGTAGCATGAATCAATATGTGCATATGTGATTACTACTTTCCAGTGATGGATTGTTGCTGAACCTCTCCCTATTGTGCATATTGTGACTTCTTCCTGAAACTATTGTAAATGAGGGATGAGTCCGTCAATAGAGCACAATTTCTGAAACTATTGTTGTTGAGCCCCTAAGCCAAGTTGAAGGTTGGTGGCGGTCAACTGACCCATGAATTTTGCTTATAGCCAATCGATGCCAAAAAACATTGGTGAGGAGTTACAATTAAGTTGGAAGAACAAGAAGTCACTATCAATGTCATTCACCACAAGAGCTACTCTTTCCGCCATTGGATTCAAAGTTGCCACTTCTCTTCGTCGCTTCCTCGGATTCAAATTTCCTCCTCCTTCCCGGAGGTTATAGGATAACCGTCTTTGAGAATGATGAACACACCATATTGTGTGCTAGAAGAGGTTGCACCCTCCAACAATGGAAGACCATATCTAAATAATGAAACAGTGGGGGCTGAGATTTCATGCATAGTCAGCTTATACATGCCATCATAACAACCATAGAAGAGATTCTCCCTCATCAAAAATTTTCCTTTACTGGCAAGAGTTGGGAGTGCACCCAACCTATGGAGCCAACTTCTACTAATAATTTTGGATAACTTTCATCAACCAGCCACAACTCCAAATATAATTCATATTGCAATACAATTGTTTTTTCTTAATAATTTTAATTCTTTTCTTAATTTTCTAGAGTTTTTATGGCAAGAAATGTGGAAGTGATGAGGTGAATCGACCTTTAGATTAAGGCCACGGGTAAAATTTCAATGTTGAGGAGATCGTAAATGGGGAGAGAAGGTAGTGTTGGAGGTGGAGCTATCCGTGTAGAGGATAGATGTGGCAGCGGGAAAGAACCATTGAGGTTGCCGGTTGGCCGCCACTTCCTATAGCACACACGATGGGAACTAGTAGGAATTATAAATTAGGTTCGAGTATTTCAAAATTTTAATTTTTAAAAAATCATATTGATTAATTTGATTCGTTTTCGATTTTAAAATTCCTTATTCAATTAAACTAAAAACCCGAATAAATAAAAAAAAATTAATTGGTAAATTATGAAGCAAGTGAACCTATAAATTCTAATTAATCGGTAAATCTCCCATAAATTCAATTAATTCAATTTTTTAACTTAATTAATTTATATTTTATTGGTTCTATTTGTTTGATTTTTATTTAAAAATTTAATCGGCTCGATTAGTTTGAAAAAATTTGATTTATTCTATTTCAGTTAATTCGGTTCAATTCAATTCGATTTTAATCAAATATTCAACCCTAATAGGAATCAAAGGATGTAAGTGGCAATTAGGTTGAGTCAAAACACACGGTCGATGCAGCATCATCGGTGAGGGTTGGATCCAACTCTTTCCGTCCATCTCTTGGGTCACGACAATGTCTTTGTCGCAGGCTAAAGCTAGATCGGGAGGGAAGAAACTTGTGATTGGACGGTCAATGGCTCGATCCACCATGATAGAGTATCCTCTTGCGACAAGTCTCGATCCACCTTGAAAAAGTTCCCTCTTGCTGGTCGAGCTTTGTGATCCGTCATTCTGCCAACTGCCACTCCACTTCCTTCATCATCGGTCTCCAGTGTGTGATCAATATTGTAGCTTGAGTCAAAGTTCACATATGCGACTGTCTCTATCAGACTAGATTGGGAGGGAGAAAATCTATGATTGGACGGTCAAGGCCCAATAGAGTTTACTCTTACAACAAGTTTCGATCCACCTAGAAAAAGTTTCCTCTTCTTAGTCGAGCTTGGTGAGTCACCGTACCGCCACTCCACTTCCTCATCATCGGTCTCTAGTGCGATCAATACCATAGCTTGGGTCAAAGTCCATAGCCACTTATCAATAATGGATCTTGTGTCCATTTGGAGGATGCAAGTATCTCTATTGAAGAATGAAATACAGATGATGCAAGAGTCACGTATTCAGGACATAAGAAATATTACAATTACTCCTCAAGTGATATCAGCCTAATGAATTAATCCCACATTTTGAACCGACTATTGCCCATAGTAGAAGATGGATTAAATAGTTCTTGATAGTCTAAGTAGATAAGAAACGAATCTTTTATTATTTGACATTTATTTTTTTATCATTTTTGGATGATTTAATATTTTGAATAAATTCATATTTTTATTACTTTTTAAAACTTTATCCATTATTATTTTATGGAAATGATTGATAAAATAATTTAATATTTTTTAAAAAATATTATCAGCAAAGTTTATTTTGATTGGTAACTCAGTTTAATTACCGATTAAATATATATTGGTTGATAAATATTTTAAAAAATTACCGAACAAACATGATTTATAAAATTACCAACAAATATAATTTTTTAAAATATTTAGCTACCAAATATATATTTGGCTACTATTTTTAAAAAATATATTAGTTATTTATTTTAAAAAATTATAAGTCAAATATATATTTGATTGTTATTTTTAAAAAAGTTTACATATCATTTGTTTAGCTGATTTTTTTTTAAAAAATATCGATCCAAATAATGGTCAGTGAATGATATTTTTGACCATAGATTATCGGCTAAGTGTTAGCTATTTTTTTTTTGGTCGTTATTCTATATTATCGGCCAAAATAATAGGATCGCCGACAATTTTATTTTGTCAGCAAATTTTTTTTTTCTCATAGTAGAGCCAACTTGAAGATCAGTGGCGGTCAATGGACTGACGGATTTCACTTATAGCCAATTAACGTTAACAAACATTGACCATAAGTTGCTATAGGTTGGAGGAATAAAAAGTTACTAGCATTGCTGTTTGTCACAAAAGTTACTCTTGCCTTCAGGATTCAGAATCACCTCCTCTATTTTTTTTTCTCTCTCGAATTCAAATTTCCTTCTCCTTCCTATAATATAATTGTCGACAATAGATTAAGATATTAGAAATATAAACAGGTGACGTAGTCTACAAGAGAAGGTTGCACCCCACACAATGTGCGACGGCTATAAATGATAAAGCACGAGGGATCGTGATAATGACTCTCACACATAGTCAACTTATCCGGTTCGTTATAACCAACGCGGAAGAGATTCTCCGTATCGAAATTTTCTATTACCAATAAGAGTATGTGGAGTGGGGGAAACCCCACCTATGGAGCCATTACATGAGACTATAATTTATAAGTCTAGAGAAGATCCAATCCACTTGGGATCCTCAGAAGGGCCCAGGAGAGTTTAAAAGAAAAGGTCATAAAAAGGGTCCCTCTAGACCCATCCTTTTGTTACAGCAGATATATAGTGGAAGAACTCCTAATCCATTTTTGGCCTCCTCAAGTGGGAGAATATGATGGTTCTATGAGAAAATAAATAATCGAGACATTATCATCACATTTTATTTTATTTTATTTTGATAATTATTATGACTTAGTCTTGGATTAGTCTTTCCTATCTTTATGGGATAACTAATGAATTAGTCTTCCTATTTTAATTCATATTTTAATGGGATAAGTTATGATTAAGTCTTGTTCGTGGTGTATTTAAAGGGTCCTAGAGGCATGTGAAACAGAGTCTCAGTTTTTTATAAGTTTGTTTCTTCCAGAAAAATAAATTCGTTCGTTCTTCTTTCGTTCTTTCGGTTTCTTCGTTTTCTTTTTGTTCATCTTGCATATTAGTGTGGTTCTTGGGTGCGCTATTCTTTGGGTCTGAGCCAACAATTGGTATCAGAGCTTTGGTAGTATAGAGCAACCAAGAATCCACATTTCCACAAAAATGTCGAGCATCCTAGCGAAAGAGAACGGCGGAGTGCCATTTCCCTATCCGATGCTAAGCCCTCACAATTATACTGTGTGAGCAATAAAGACAGAGGCAATTCTCGATGCCCAGGAAGTTTGGGAGGCGGTGGAGCCAGAGAAAGAAGCCCAGGTGGATGCAAAGAAGGACAAGAAGGCGCGTGCATACATCTTACAGTGTGCCCCGAAGACATTCTTCTCTAGATCGCAAACAAGAAGACGACGAAGGAAGTCTGGGACAACCTCAAGATGAGGTACCTTGGTAGTGATCGGGTGAAGAAGGCACGCGTACAAACGTTGAAGAGCGAGTTTGACGCTCTTCAGATGAAGGAGACCGAGACGATTGATGAGTTTGCAGGCAAACTCAGCGCCCTAAGTAGCAAGTTCTCCACTCTTGGTGCCACGCTTGAAGATTCCTCGTTAGTAAAAAAGTTGCTCGATTCTGTCCCTGATAAATTCTTCCCTATTGTTGCTGGTATTGAGCAGTTCCACGACCTTGAGACTATGTCATTTGAGGAAACTATCGGGCGACTGAAGGCATACGAGGAACGAACACAGCGATTACGAGGCAACACCAACGACACTGAAGGTGAGCTCCTGCTTACTCATGCCGAATGGCAAAAGCGACAAAAAGGGAGCAGCGTGGACACTCCGTCAGGAGGCAAGGGGCACGGGTCCAGCGGCCCTAATCGTGGCAATTGGCGTGGGCAAGGGCGCGGTCGTGGCCGTGGTACGCATCGTCAAGACAGTGCAGGAGGCACTAGCAGCAACAACAGTAACACTCGTGACAAGAGACACATAAAATGTTTCAATTGTGAGAAAATGGGGCATTATGCGTCCGAATGCTACAGTAAGCGTCGAGATGATGAGGCTCATCTCACCTGCGCCACCAAGGAAGAGCCAGCACTGATGATGACCGTGTCCCATGAGGAGTTTCACACAAGGTGTGAGCGGCAAGATATCATTCTGCTTAGTGAAGAAAGGTTTCTACCGGAGATGTATCGCAACGTGAAGAAAGGAGAAGATAAAGACGTTTGGTACCTTGACAACGGTGCCTACAACCACATGACTGGCCATCGCGAGAAGTTTCAAGAATTAGATGAAACCATCACCGGGAGGGTGAGGTTTGGCGATGGATCAACCATAGAGATCATGGGCAAAGGGACGGTTGTGTTCGAATGCAAGAACGGCGATCAGAAGGCTCTCCATGAGGTATACTACATTCCAAAACTTTGTAGTAATATCATCAGTCTTGGTCAATTGACAGAAACTGGGAACGAGGTGCACATGGAAGGAGATACCATGAAGGTGATTGATGGGAGCAGGAAGCTCTTGATGCTGGTAAAGCGAACACAAAATCGCTTGTACAAGATATCCTTGAAGACATTCAAGAAAGTATGTCTCCTAGCAAGCCTAGAAGACCCAACTTGGTTGTGGCATGCAAGACTCGGGCATGTCAATTTCCATGACTTGAAGCTATTGGGGGAGAAGAAATTGGCGGTTGATATGCCACTACTGCCCCAGCCGAACAAGCTTTGCGAGGTGTGTGTGATCGCCAAGCATGCAAGATTGCCGTTCCCGTACCAAGCAAACTTTAGAGCAAAGAAGCCGTTAGAAATTCTCCATGCTGATATTTGCGGGCCAATCTCACCATGAACACTTGCCAGTAACAAGTATTTTCTTCTAATTGTGGACGATTTCACTAGGTAGGTGTGGGTGTTTGCATTGGCAGCAAAGAGTGATGCATTCCAAGCATTCAAGAAGTTCAAATTCCTGACAGAGAACAAGACTGAGTACAAGATTAGAACACTCCAGACAGATCGAGGCGGCGAGTTTCTATCCACGGAGTTTACTCGATTCTGTGAAAATGAAGGAATCGAGCGGCACCTCACGCCTCCCTACACCCCTCAACAGAATGGTGTCGTGGAGTGCCGCAACCGCACCGTGATGGCCATGGCAAGATCTCTCTTCAAGGGTACACATATGCCGGCAAGGTTCTGGGGAGAAGCGGTTAGGCATGCTGTCTATCTGCTGAATCGTCTCCCAACTAAGGCGCTAGGAGAGCGTACCCCATTTGAAGCTTGGATGGGAAGGAAGCCACATGTCGCCCACTTGAGAGTGTTCGGTTGTGTTGCATATGTGAAAAACACAACCCCTCATCTGAAGAAACTTGCTGACAGAAGCTCACCCATGGTATACTTGGGTGTTGAGGAAGGCTGCAAAGCTCATCGGTTGTTTGATCCAAGCCATGACAAGCTACAAGTAAGTAGAGATGTCATATTTCAAGAAAATTCTGAATGGACATGGAGTGCAGGTACTAACAATGAAGAAAACTTGCCAAGTTTTATGATGTTGGATCCACTCTACTCCGACGAGGCTATTGTTGCAGCAGACGTTGAGGCAGGGGCGAAAAATGTCATACCATCAGCAGCAGCCGTGGTATCCATGACAAGAGCGTCAAGTCCATCCACACCATCATCGAACTCAAGTCCATCTACACCATCATCGAACTTGAGTCCATCTACACCATCATTGAACGCCCACGTAACAACCTCGCCTCCAGTAACAAACACGCCTGATTCTTATGAAGGGCCAGTCCACTATAGGTCTCTTGCCGATATCTATGTTGGTGCAGAAAACACCCAAGTCGAACCTGTGTTTTGATAATGGCAAAAGGGTTCAAAAGTTAAGGTATAATGTTTATCTAACATGTTACTCAAGTGTGTAGGAAGAGTCCTAGCAAAGTACTGCTAGGCACCTGGCGAAGGAATGCCAGGATACAAAGCCCTAGCGAAGGACTGCTAGGCACCTGGCGAAGGAATGCCAGGATACAAAGACCTAGCGAAGGACTGCTAGGCACCAGGCGAAGGACGGCTTGGTACTGAAGACCTGGCGAAGGATAGCTAGGCACCTAGCGAAGGACTGCTAGGCAAAAGTCCAACCGGAGGAGCCGGTTGGCATCAGGTAAATTCTCCCGAGAGTAGTAGGTGAGGACGCGTTCCCCGTCGAGGGAACAGTAGGCGTCAGTTCGACCTAGGGCTCCATTTGGGAGACCCAATGCCAGAACCAAGACAGCTAAGGCTGTATAAAACTAACATATTATTGGTTTATGTTGTTTTGGACTAACCCTGGATGCAGGACCGAAGGAACGAGTGTCTGCAGCTCAGAGAGCCTCAAAGGAGTGAGGCAGTAGCTGAGTAGGGCGCCCGGAGTGTCTCGGGCGCCCCCAAGGTGAATACAAAATAGATGAAGCAAAAGAAGTACTTCGGCAGCTTATGAGCGGGGCGCCCCCGTGCTCCCGGGCGCCCCCCATGCTCCCGGGCATCCCTAGCGTCCCGTGCGCCCCCAGTTTAAGCTAACGAAGCAGAAGCCAGCGAAGCCAAATGGATAAGAGGTGACCCAGTCAACCCGGGCGCCCCCGTCAAAGCCTAATCCCGAGATTGAAGGGATCAGAGCTGACCGAGAGGAACTCGGATCAGCTGACACGTGGGGGGGGGGGGGGGCGCCCCTAATTTTGCCATT
Organism: Boesenbergia rotunda; assembly: GCA_024364735.1. Taxonomy (NCBI): domain Eukaryota; kingdom Viridiplantae; phylum Streptophyta; class Magnoliopsida; order Zingiberales; family Zingiberaceae; genus Boesenbergia; species Boesenbergia rotunda. The sequence continues at coordinate 20,587 of JAGFNQ010001744.1, forward strand.
GATAATTCTAATTTTGCCCCTAATTTCCAAGATAATGTCAAAACTCCCCAACTTGGGATATCTTTGGATTCTAACCTAGTTGTGCCAACTTTAGTTAGTTCAATAAAAAAAAATATAGTTTGACACAATTTTACTCCTCCTAGAGTAAACAAATGACTCCTTCATTTTCAAGGGTAGTAACTCCTTGAAAATCTCCCAAAGTGTCAACTTCATCAAGGTTGGGTTAACTACCCTTCCCAATTTGAGTTGACACTCCCTAGACCTATCTAGGGTGTGGCGAACACACTTTTAGGAACCCAAAACCTATTGGTGCTCCTTGGGTGTGCTAGGTATTCATTAGGGATAGCATCCCTTGATACCTTCCTAATGACTTTTCTAGGCTTCTACGTAGCCTTAGTCATGTTAGTCTTGTCTTGGTCAACCCTAGGGATGGCTTCCCTTATGGCCTTGACCTAGATTGAGTCTCATACCTATATGAAACTCTATGATAAGATGGACCATCATCCTTGGTTTTAGGTTTGTATCCCAAACCTTTCTTGCTCCTAGAGGGTCATTGATTTCCTAAATCTAGGTTTTGATCCTTAGGTTCCTTAAGAAATTTTTCTATTCTTTTAAGGGATTTTTCTAATGTTTCAAGTTTTGACCTCAAAACTTGATTTTCAATCATTACTTTCTCAAGGCTTGGTTTTCTAAGATTGCCTTGGTGATTATTCTTCTTGGCCTTGTGTTGGGTAGGTCTACCATGGAAATTTCTAATTTGTTCCTTATCCTTAGATGTGGTAGTCCTAGCATGGAAGGCTCTAAAGTTCTCCTTAGGTTTTTCATGCCTCCTATTTTCATGATAAATAGCATTAAAATGATAATAATTATTTCTAGCATGCATATTATCATGATGAAAATAAGTACCATTACCTAATGGTACCTTAGTCTTGGTCTTGGAGGCTCCCCCTTGATTTGAGCTCCTCCTTTTTGTCTTGGTCGGATCCTTCCCCTTTGGACATTGATTCTGATAATGTCCCTTTTGTTTGCATAAGAAGCACACAATGTGCTTCTTATCCTTCTTTACCATGGGGTCGACCTCCTTTGGCTTCTCCTTGGTCTTGGGTGCCACTTGCACATTTTTTGTGACCAAATTAGGACACTTACTCTTATAGTACCTTTTTCCCTACACTCAAAGCAAATGATATGATCTTTATTTTTACAAATTTAAATTTTTATACCTTTGCTTGTAAGGGTGACACTTTCTTCCTCTTCATTGACATCGAAAAATGATGTTGAAGCCTTTTCTTGTTTCGGCGTCAATGTCAAATTTCGCTCCCCCTCAATCCTTGAAGTAGAAGCTTCTTGAATTTCCTCCTCGAATGTTGAGCATCTCTCAACTTCCGAATCATCTTCATCGGATGAATCTCCCTCTTCAGATTTGTCTTGATTTGGTACAGTGAAGGGATCTTCATGAAGTTTGGTCAACTTGCACCAAAGCTCCTTGGCATCTTGATAGTCTCCAATTTGACTCAAGATAGTGCTTGGCAATAGATTGACCAGTAACTTGGTCACTTTATCGTTGGCCTCGCATCTCTTGTTTGCTCCTCATTCCATTTGGTCTTCTTGAGGAGCTTTCCTTTAGAATTTGTTGGAGCTTTAAAACCTTCTATTAGAGCAAACCATTGCTCTATCTCCATCATGAGGAAATTTTCAATCTTTGACTTCCAAAGACCGAAATCGACTTTGTCGAATGATGGAGGTGCCCGGATGTCGTAGCCAAACTCCATTTTTGAAGTTGAACCCTCTTAATGATGGCTTCGTAAAATTAGGGTTTCTTCAAACTTCTTCTTCTTCCTTTAGCTCTTGCTCTCTCGACGATGAGTCCAAAGAAGAGCGACCTCGCTCTGATACCACTTATTAGGGCCAGTAGAAGAGCTAGAGGGGGGTGATTAGCTCCGATCTTTGCTCGTTGATGATTTATTACAGCGGAAGACTTGAGCAATGCTAACACCTCTATTTTACTTGGTATCCACCTCCTTGAGGTGACTAATCTAAGGGTCCACTCTTCTCACTCTCTCATACACTATGAAAGATCTTCTTCTTGAGGTGGAGAAACTTCTTACAAGCTTTCAAGAAGATACAACAAGAATCTAAGCAAACACAAAAGAAATCTTACAAGATTTACACAACTTAGCTCTCTTTGCTTTCCTTGCTATTTTCAAGCTTGGAATCGCCTCTTGATCCTTGGAAATGCACCAGCACTAAGCTCCAAGGACTCACATTAAATGGCGATGAAGGAGGAGGAAGTTACACGAGTGATGCCGAGCCAATGCCGCTTTAAACCTGCGTGAAAACCCTATATACCCGACACCTAGGGTTCCATAATCGATTGCCCAATCGATCACAATCGATTATCACATCAGACTTAGCCGTTCAATGGCTAGTTTTTGAAGCTTAATCGATTAGACAATCGATTAAGAATAACCTTAATCGATTGTTGAATTGATTCAGCACCTTTCTGTGCTCTCACGTCATACTGCGGTAATCGATCACCCAATCGATTACCAAACCCCTTAATCGATTGACCAATCGATTAAGGGAAGGTTGAATCAATTGCCCAATCAATTCAGCCATCTTCTGTTCTCGCAACTCATTTCTCTCAATCGATCAACTAATAGATTCACACCTTCCTTAATCGATTGCCCCAATCGATCAAGAAAGCTTCTGTTCGCGAGAAACCAACCCCAATCGATTGATCCCTTGCCTAACCTTTGTCTACCTTGACCTGTTAGGACTTCTTTACCAAGTGTCTGATCAACCCTTTGATCAACATGGATTTCCCTTGCCTAGCTCCCAATAGGGCTTAACATGGTTCCCAACCAGGTTCGCTTAACCCTCGAGTTAGGTCTAATCTCTCGGTAGACTTCCACCTTGACAGCGTGCGATCTCCCCGATCCACCTGGACTTCACCTAGTCCCCCTAGGACTTTTCTCGTGCTAGCGTACGATCTCCCCGATCTACCTGGACTTCACCTAGTCCCACTAGGTGCGCCTAGTCCCCTAGGACTTTTCTCGTGCCAGCGTGCGATCTCCCCGATCCACCTGGACTTCACCTAGTCCCACTAGGTGTGCCTAGTCCCCCTAGGACTTTTCCAGTCAAGTTCCTAGTCAACCTTGACCCACTTGACATCATACGATATTCAAACATCATATGATATTCAAACATCATTATCAAACATCGAACCATTCAATCTTAAGCTTACCAAGCTTACCAGACATAAGCTCACCCGAGCCTAGTTAAACTAGGTCAACCCTGACCTAACAAAGATTGCACCAACAGACTCCATGGCCAGCAAGGTGTTCAGCTGATGCTCCACCTTCGCACGGAGAGCTCTGCTGACCCCCACTTGCATAAGTCTCGCTTTGTGCTCGTGGTCAGCTGCGGCCTCTACTCTCAGGGCCCGGCGGGTCAAGGTCTCAATCTCGGGCCAGGCATACAAGCCTTGCCCGGTTGTTAGGCAGTCTTCAGCTGCCTATCATTGGACCAAGGAATTATAGAGCATACAAGAAAATAGCCTATGTACCGAGAACACACACCTTCAAAAGGGACTCACGGAGAGTGGTGAGAGGCCCCGTAATGACTCGTACGGCTTCCCCCCTTGAGACCTCGAGGTGTCAACCCGACTCTCGGAAGGCAACGAGCCCCTGCACAGAGGAAGTAGCTGGACAGTAGGAGCTCCGGGTGGTAGTGTAGAAGGGTCGGAGTTGCCCTCCTCAGAGCTGGAAGTCCCCTCGGAAGAAAGGCCCTCGGCAGGAACCTCCTTCAACTGGGGGGGGAGCGCAGCCTTTTCCATTTGGGACCCAAGCCTTCCAGAGCCTTCCTCTTCTGCCGACCTGAGAAGTGGGTTGTTGAGGGGGTTGTGGGAGGCAAGGACTCCTCGGTGACCCCTTCCGGATGGACAGCAGCCGTAGGCGGGTCATCCTCTGAAGGGATGTCCACCTCCGGGTCAACCGACGGACCTGAAGTCCCCCGGTCAGCAAACGACGGAGGCACAGCAGGAGCCTCTGCCCATTCTGACAAGGCATACTCACTAGACGATTCAGCAGTCCCCTCTGAGGACTCTGCTGGAGAAGGGGGCGCACCAGGAGCGGCGGGGGGAGGGGCCAGCGCCCCCTTGTTGGCCTCCTCCCACTTGATAAGTCGGTGCATCGCCCTCGGAAACATGAGTTCCTCTGCAATAACCAAGCAAGAGTATATCAATTAGAACTAATAGACATTGATGAAAAAGATGAACGTACTAAGGATGGGGCTAATCTGGGTCACTTTAGAGCAAAGGTTCGCTCGGTACATGAGCTCCTCACTCAGCACCAGACCTGGGCCACTGAACTCCATGACGAAGAGTATGTTCCTGGCGCGCTGGTAGGCTGGATTCTGGAGGAAATTCCCTAATGAGGGAGGAGTCGGCAGATCCACTATCCAGCGGAGAGGACTGAAGGGCTGTGTAGGCAGTCGGATGAAGAAGAACTTCTCTTTCCACCCTTTGTGTGAGGAAGGGAACCCTCCTAGGAATCTATGGCCGGGACGCGCCGAAAAGCTAAAAGCCCCTCGCGAGCCGATCAGAACGAAGAATGAATGACAAAGGCGTTGGGAGCCATCTAGTGGTGGGGGATATCAAAATAGGAGGCCACATTCATGAAAAAAAAGGAGGAATGGGGAAGCGGAGCCCCGACTCTACTTGCTCCAAAAAGAAGGTAAAGAAACCTACGGGAGGCTGCATCGGCGTTTGGTCTAGTTTAGGGATCACCACCGCCATCTCGGTCGGAATGTCGTAGGCCTCAATGGCCGCCTGCAGAGCCTCCGGCCTCACTCTCGAAGAGGCAGACTTATACCACTCCGCTCGATAACCTTCTATGGTTCCTAAGGGAAAAGATGAGAAGGAGGCAGAAGACTTACGTTAAAAAGAATCCTTAGAGAAAAAGATGAAGACGAGGTGCACCAAGCAACAAAGCCAGAAGGTGGTCGAACGTCTTCATCTCCCCTTCTTATACAGAGGAAGTCGCCCGCATGTGTGCAATGGGAGAAAGGCACGTGGAAGGCAAGGAACCTCCACATCGGGGCAGCGCCATGGAACAGCTGCTTGATATGAGCCTGCTACAGCTGTGCACGTCAGTAAGAGATCGCGAAGAGAGCAGTTGGGGCACCTAGCGACGAGGAATTCCCGAAGGGACTTTGTCGCCATTAAAGAGCGTCATGCACCTTTATGAAGGATGGATAGGTATCATTGCAGTACCTCGAAAGCCATAGAAGCCTTTTCGGGAAGACAAAATCAAAAAGGGAACGCCTCGAGACCCGAGGCAAACTCTACAATCCTCGAACCTAGTATAACTACCAAAGGAGCAGTAACGGGTGCAAGGATCCACTGGAACATAGCTTCTTCATCACCACACTAGTCTGATCAGTCAGCAACACTTCCTTCGATTAAAGTTGAAGGGAGGGACTTGTGATGGGATTGAGTACCCCGTGGCAGACATGTGGGCTGAAGAAGCTGAGTGGCAAGATGTAACGAGTCTGAACGACTCTCTTTTCGGAGCTCCCGAGACCCTCTCGGGAAGGGGATCCCCCGGGACCCCCCCCCCCCTCACTGCGATAGACACGCCCCGGAGATCAAATCAGGAGACCCACTCCTGGGATCACCTCGGGAAGACAGGCCCCGAGACCACCTCAGGGAAATGGAGTGCCCAGGACCCCCCAGGCCAGAAGACCCCGAGATCACCTCGGGGAAGCGGAGCCCAAGAAGCATTCGACCTCAAGTAACAGTCTCCCTTTCTTCGGATCTACAGATAACCATCACCCTTTATCGCGGGGGCATCATGACCCATAAATGTCGCAACGGGCCGAACTTAATGACGGTGTGGACCGTTGCAAAGGTTATCCAATAACCGACAAACAGGGGGACGTGGCAAAGATAGTGGAAACCCACGAAGGCAGCCGCCGCAGGTATAAAAGGTATTTCAACCCCTCCGGTAAGGGGGTTACGCATTCTCTACTACACACATATCTTCTTGCCTTCTTTTCATCTCCTCTATCAAGGCAATGACTTGAGCGTCGAAGTAGGCTCCGTCGGACAACCTTCGGCGTGTTCCCCTAACGCTCGTGTTAATCTCGTTGGTTGTAAAGCTCTTCCTCCAGCGTCAGCGTCTGCATAGGCTGAACCCTGGTGACTGGTCGTCGACGTCGATTCCTTCCGGAACATATAGCATATTTGAATTTGTAACCTCAAAAATCCATGGGATTTGAAATTGGTGCAATTGGAGTTCTCTAGGTTAAATCAATGGGTTTTGAAGAATCGATAACAAAAATCTCACATTAAGTTTGATATTATTCATATCAGGCCCAACGTGGGTCTGATATAATTCCATATCAGACCCTTGAATACTTATACATGCATGCATACGTAAAAGAAAAGAAAAGAGGAAGAAAAAGGGAGAAGGAAAAAAAGAAGAAAGAGTAGAGAAGAGAGAAAAGGGGAGAAAAAGTTAAATTTGACAGGAAGGATAAAATAGAAAGAACATAAAATTGAGTGTGTATTTTGATAAATAATAAAGTAGGATATATCTTTTGATCAATTTAGAAACCTATATATCCCTTTTAAATTGTCGTTCTTCTTCTATTTTTTGAAAAGTGATGTCGCAAAAGCTAATGAATTTTTTCATTCATGCATAAATATCAAAATTAATCGTCTAAAACTTATTGATTTAATAGAAGAATATCAAGAAGTAGAAAAGCAAATCCTTATTTCCAAAGAAGGAGACGATGAAAATATTAATAATCAACAAAACTGTCTTTAAATAATTAAATAGACGTATAAATAGATCCAAAACTCTATTTACAAAAGATGAAAATACAACCCTAAAAATCAAAAATTACTAAGAATTGTAATAAAAATGTTTAGAACTTTTGATATTTTTTAATTCAAAATTGGTCCTTTATGAGTTTCACCTGATATGATAACAGTGGCAAAACTCATAATCGATTAGTTTTTTAATTCAATTCAGGATACATCATTCCATTTTGATATTCTAATAAAAAACAAAATTATGACCTTCAAAAGTTTATCGTTCCCCACCTCCACCCCCACCCCCCACCCAACAAGCTTCTTCATATCCTCTTAATTTGCCGTTGAGGTTATGGTATAACGAAAAGACGATTAATTTTTTAGACATTTACAGTTTGATTCCTAGCTATGACGTATTTGGCTAGAATTTTTCCTTCAAATAGGGTACAAATCCTAGGACGTTGAGCTTCTGGACCGTCCGCCGCGAGCACTTCCCGACGTATCCTGACAGTCGATGGGAAACTTCTATGAGGCTAGGCCAATCGCCTAAGATTCGACATTACTCAACCCCGTTAATCATTTTTCATATCCCCTTAATTGGCTAATCTTTTCACTCTTCTGAACCTCTTTACTAGGTGTCTTTGATTTCCTAATTTTTTCC
>JAGFNQ010001744.1:32433-61065 GCA_024364735.1 Boesenbergia rotunda
AAGTAGCTATAGCCTCCTTGTGCAAGAGTTGACATTGGTCCACATACATCAGTATGTATTTGACCAAGCAATTCTCCCTCTGGATTACCTTTTTCGGAAAAGGGTAATTTGGCCATCTTGCCTTTTAAGCATAATTCGCATGTATCAAATGAACCGGGTTCAAATGATTCCAGAATTCCACATCGGTGTAATTTGGTCATGCGTTTCTTACTTACATGGCCAAGACGACAATGCCACGTATAAGAGTCTATTCGATTATCTATTCGAGTACATTTGTTGCTAACTTCGATATTGAAAATGTCACCGGATAAATCTAACGTGTAGATACCATTGCACAAAGTTCCGGTCCCATAAAGAACACCATTTAAAGTTATATAACAACAATTGTTACTAAAAGTTAAATGATAATCCTTTTCATTCAAGCATGAAATAGATACAATGTTCTTTATTAACGAAGGAACAAAATAACAATTATCCAACTCTAAGACAAGTCCAGTAGGGAACTTTAGCAAATATGTTCCGATGGCAACAGCAGCAATCTTTGCTCAATTTCCAACTCGCAGATTCGCTTCTCCCTTGACGAGTCTTCTTCTATTCCTTAGCCCCTGTATGTCATTACATATATGTGAGCTACACCCAATATCAAGTACCCAGGCGGTTGAGGAAATAGAGTGACATTCAATAACGAAGATACCTGAAGAGGATGGGGCATCGGATGCCTTCTTCTTCAAGGACTCAAGATAAACCTTGCAGTTTCTTCGCTAGTGACCCTCCTTGCCACAGTGATGGCAAGTGCCTTTTGGTGTCTTTTCAGTCTTTTTGGCCTTTTTCTTCTTTCCTTTATTCTGTTCTTTGGCCTTCCTCTTAGAACCTTTCTTCGAGGAACCAACTAACAGTACCGTCTTTTGATCCTGCTTCACAGAAGGCTCTATAGTCTTTAGCAGGTTGAGCAACTCAGGAATGGTAGTCTCCAGCTTGTTCATCCGATAGTTCATCACAAATTGTGAATAACTTTTGGGCAAACAATGCAGAATTAAGTCAATACTTAGTTCATGATCCATTACAAAACCGAGTGTGCTCAATCGCTCAATATATCCCAACATCTTCAACACAAACTGTGAAACAGAAGTGCCTTCCTGCATCTTAGAGGTGAAGAGGAGTCTAGAGACCTCGAACCTTTCAGATCTCGCCTGCTCGTCAAATAACTCGTGAAGATGGAAGATAATGGTATAAGCATCCATATGCTCTTGCTGCTTTTGCAACTCAGGTACCATAGCGGCTAGCATGATGCAACTCGCAGGTTCAGAATCGGTCACATGTTTCTGATAGGCCACTAACTGGTCTGGAGTTGCATTTTCTGGAGGACGGTTGGGAAGTTGATCTTCAAGGACATAAGCAAGCTTCTCTGCCTTGAGGACTATCCTCAGGTTTCGAAGCCAGTCCATGAAGTTTGGCCCAGTCAGTTTATTGGTGTCCAAAATGGAACGCAAATTCAGAGAAGACATGATCGAGTGATTATCCTAGAAATACAAATTGAGCTTATGTGAGAAGAATGATAAAGAATGCATCAATATATATTAATTAAATCCTATTTATTTATCGAATTGAATAACCCTTTTTATCAATTCGGGAGATCGTAAGAACATCTCCAAATAGGTTAATATCCAACCATAGATAAGAACAACCATGGCTGTGGCCATCAAGTTATTCTTAGCTATGAAGGTAGGTAATTATATCGATTACATATCACATATATGTAACTATCACTTTATGCTATCAACTAATTGAATGTTTGCATAAATCATTGGGTTGTTAACTCATTAACAAGTATGCAACAATATACATAGCACCCAACTGCACCTCTCTTTACATCGACCTTAGCTGTGGCACAACAAATCGATGCTCCAAGCTTAAGGCTGACCCATTAATCAAGAAATAGTTTTAATATGGTTGGAGCTCATTCAACCGTTTAGTCAGGCTTGGATGTGTCCAACAACCAAAACTAAGGATTGACCTCTGACTCCAACTATATTAATCATAAACTAATTTCATGGTTTGAACATGTTGAGGTTCAAGCCGGGCATGGATGTGCCCATCAACCCAAACGAGAAATAATACTCCGGTTCTAACCATATTAATGGAAGGTGTTGGCCTTAATATTTTGAAAGGGGTTTTGGGTCTCATCCTTTCTTTTCTAAGCACATTCATGACATATAATTATGTCATGTACTAACGATTTCCTTAATAAAGTATGTATGTGACTTAATTTATCAAGTCTCATTAATTGAATTAGAAACCGGATTTCCTAATTCTAATTTCATACTTTATTCAAGAAATTGTTTTGGGAAACAATTTCCTAAATTGTCATAATCAATTTCGGAGATAATATGTTTAAGACTTTGATTTCTCTAAATCAAATCTTATTAAATTAAGAGACAGATTCCCTTAATTCAACCACATATTATTTTCATGAAAATCTCTTTTAAGAAAACTCTATAGGAAACCATTTTCCTAATTAATTTTGGAGACAACAATATGTAAGAGCATCACCTCTTAAATCAAATAAGGAAATTATCGTTTGAGAATCACCTCAAAATTTTCAAGATTTGATTACATATTTTATTTGTGAATTTATTAACTTCAACAAATTATTTTCTTTGGGTGGCTCCCCGAGGCTCAGATACCCAAAAAAAAGGAATTTGTTGTAAATCTAATTTGGTCCGCTCCCCGAGGCGTAACCAAATTAAACATGATAATTTTATTCAAAATAGAAAGTTAAATTACAACAACTAACTTTAAATTGGACGGCTCTCCCGAGGCTCAATCCAACATAAATAATTTTCTTAATAATTTAAAACCAATTCGAATTTAATTGTCAGTTAATAATCCATAAATTTGTCTAGACTTTCTTAAAAGAAAGTGCCCAAAATTGCAAGATTTCATAATAGGTTTTCAGAATAATTGTAAGTTTCTGGTACAAAGAAAACTTACATATTTCCAAAATTAGAAAATTTCAAAATAGAAAATTTCCAAAATTGGAAAGTTTCCAAAAATGGGAAGTTTTCTCAATTATCATAAAATTTCAGAAACTAGGATATTTCAAAAGTTTGAGAAATTTCATGAGGATTTCTAAACTTTGAAATTCCTAAATCTAAAATTTATCATAATTGGAAAGTTTCCATAATTGGAAAGTTTTTCCAAAATTGAGATCATGACAAAGTTTTCCGCAAAACAATTATATGATTATGTCGAACACTAACCGGCTCTGATACCACTGTTGGGACCGGGTGCATGTTGACATGGATACGAGTTCGTAATTTTACAACTTAATTACATGCAGCAGAAGGTTTAGCATAAATAATTTCTCAAATTATTTCAACCACGTATCTAGCATGCAACCTTATATTGTGTAGACATAATCATAAATTAAAATTTTGCAGAAAGTAAACTAATTTACTTAATACCTCGCGTAACTCGAAGTAAGGGACGAGATCCAACCGTAGCGTCCCTTGGAAGCTCCGCCTCTATTCGCGTCCACGCCGAGTTCTCTTCGGGATGACTTCGCAAAGCCACGAGTTTCGTGCCGACAAGAACTACTAGATTCTCCAAAGGCACGACAAGAATATCAAGAGAGAGAGATGAAAGCTAACCACCAAACGAAGAACGGAATCCGGATTCCGGGAGGAAGGAAGGAGTTGCGTCCGCTTCTTCTTCTTCTTCGGCTTCTTCTTGGTGGAGGTGGCTCACGGCAACCCTAGAGGAGCTCTCTAGGGCCGGCGCCCACTTGAGGAGGGAGAGGGAGAGAAGGAGAGGAAAAGAGGCTAGGCAAGAATCCTTGATCACTTGAATTGATTTCCAAGCCTTGCCTTTGCACCTTTATATAGTAGCCTCTTTATCGCCAAGTCTCCTTTTTAACGGAATAAATTTTTCATAAGAAATTTATCTTATAAATTTTTCTATGAATTATTCCGTTATGCCAAGTTTTTATTATAACTTAATTTATAATAAAAACAACCATGTCTCCCCTTTTATTATGGAATAAAATTTTACAAGAAATTTAATATATAAATTTTTCTTATCATGGAAAAATTAATTCATAATTGATTTTATAAAATAAAATAAACCAATCCATGGTTCATTTTAATTTCCATAAAAAGAATAAATTTCTATATAAATTTCTTTATATAAATTTCTTTATCCATAATTTTATAAAACAAATCACGCTTGATTTATTTTATAATTTAAACCAAACAATTTGGTTTCCCTTTTTATTGTGGCCGGCCAAACCAAAGAGGGTGGGGACCCTCTTTGGCCGGCCAAACCAAGGCCTCTTCCTCACGAATTAAACTCATTTAATTCGTCCATTAAGTCTTCAAAAGACGTAGCCATTTTAAGCTTCCGATGCGTCTCTGATAAATTCAGATTCGCCTTATCTCTCTTGATCGAAAAATCAAATTTTTAACTCGTTTTAAATCCCTCGAATTACTCGTAGTGCGTGTGACTAAATAGGCTTTCGATTTATGTTGGCCGTCTATAATCAACCAATTATAGAACGATCATGAGTGGCACCTAGTAGTACATCATGACCCTGAATTAATCGAAAGATCAACGGTTGACCTCAGAAATAACTCTGAAACCCTTCAGCAGCTCTAATGAATCGTGCCCCATTCCCTTCACCATCTTATACCCACTTGGTTCAGACACGGTCTATGTGTGTCAGTCCCCACTAGGCTGACTACGTCACACCTAGCCCAAGAAATGTCTTTCTCGTCCAACGGATTCTAATTACTCTCATGTCTTTCAGAGACTCATACTCTGAACATGTCATGCTCTGGCCAGAGGCTTTGAGTAACAATCCGACGATAGGCCTTGGGTATACATCCCCTCGCAAGGAGTGGTGAATCCTTTATAGGCTGTTCAAACATCTTCGGGCACTTCGGCTTATACCCAACCATCCTGGGTCCACACCTCCTTGGAGATACTTGCTTAAGATGTTAAGGTATAAGTCTGCATGACCAAGATGACTTGAACACCGCAAGTCAAAGGAACATCGCACTTAAGCCGCAGTAAGAACTTCACTGACATTTCTATGTGTAGACTACCATGTGAAGTTTTACAACCAGTCACTCCAATGAACTAGTTCCCTTAACTTGCATTCATGTTTATCTCCGGACATCCCAATGTCACCAGCCAGTGAGAATCAGCTGATTAGAGAATAACCCATGCTAGTCTCAACAGAATTGATAGTGTCCTTATTTATCAATTCATCGACTAGGGACAATTTCAATACTTCACAATTGCACATGTAGAGATAATCACTATTTATGAATTCATCACAAATTCTCTCATACTGTGAATTGTATTGTGGACATTCAGTAAATGAGTTTAAGATCCCAATCAAATACACAGACATGCATACTCAAATAGTGAATATTCATTTATTAAAATAAATGTTTACAATCATAAGGCGATTGCCTTAGGACACTTCTCTCATATTACTAACATCTAGAACCTTGGAAATGCTGCAGCAATATCCTCCAAGGCTTCTCTTGAAATGACACTGATGATGGAGAAGAAGGGGAGAAGTGTTGTGGCTCAAAACCTACGTGAAAACCCTTATACCCGACGCCTAGGGTTTCCTAATCGATTACCCAATCGATTACCACGTCATACTTAGCCGTTCAACGGCTAGTTTTTGAACCTGAATCGATTATCCAATTGATTAAGACTGCCCTTAATCGATTGCTGAATCGATTCAACACCTCTCTGTGGTCTCGCGTCACACTGCAGTAATCGATCACCTGATTGATTACTAGACCCCTTAATCGATTGACCAATCGATTAAGGGAAGGCTGAATCGATTCAGCCACCTTCTGTTCTCGCAATAAAACTCTCTTAATCGATTACCCAATCGATTACGGTCCTTCTTAATCAATTACCCAATTGATTAAGCTCCTTCTTAATCAATTACCCAATTAATTAAGATCCTTTTTGTTCTCGCGAGACAACAACCCAATCGATCTCCCAATCGATTGAGTCCAATCTAACTTGTTGTCACAAGTCTAGGGCTCCCTACCAAGTGTCTGGTCAACCCCTTTGACCAACCTGGATTTCTTCTACCTAGCTCCCAGCTCGGACTTTTCCCATGCCAGCGTGCGATCTCCCCAATCCACCTGGACTTCACCTAGTCCCACTAGGCCTTTTCCCATGCCATGCCAGCGTGTGATCTCCCCGATCCACCTGGCCTTCACCTAGTCCCACTAGGTCATTTCAGTCAAGCCTCCAGTCAACCTGGATTTCACCTAGTCCCACTAGGTCTTTTCCGATGCCAGCGTGCGATCTCCCCGATCCACCTGGACTTCACCTAGTCCCACTAGGTATGCCTTGTCCCACTAGGTCTTTTCCGATGCCAGCGTGCGATCTCCCCGATCCACCTGGCCTTCACCTAGTCCCACTAGGTCATTTCAGTCAAGCCTCCAGTCATCCTTGACCCACTTGACATCATACGATATTCAAACATCATTATCAAACATCGAAACATCCAACCTTAAGCTTGCCAAGCTTATCAGACATAAGCTCACCCGAGCCTAGTCAAACTAGGTCAACCTTGACCTAACCAAGATTGCACCAACAAGTGGAAGGCTTATCTGAATAGTAAATAGGATGTTGAATTTGGTAAGAAGGCAAGATTCTTTGTGTTTTCAAATTCGAAAACTGAAGCTTTGAATTTGGAAGCTTGTATTGGATTCTAAATTCAAGAAATGCACTTCATTATCCAAATCATAATATGCTGCTAGTCTTTTTTTTATTTACAAGGGGTATCTAGGATTGTACCCGACTAATCCGCTTGACTGACCGCCCCCCACAGCCTTCAACGAGAGTCCCCACTGGTCAACGAGAGTAAATCATGGGAAATTTGCTGCTAGTTAGATTTTATGGTTGAAGGGTTTATGCTTGTTTCTCAACATGCTTTTCTAACAATTCTTGTTGCTCATTGGCACTCATTTGGAGTAACAGTTGATCAAAATGATGAACTCTGAACTGATGGGAGGGCACTGCCTATGCTATTATGGAATCAGTTCCATTATAGAAAAGAAGGGAAAATGGAAAAAATTAGTATGCCAAACTTGGTTGTAGAATTCTGGTTAGTGAGAAGCCAATAAGAGAGGAAAGAAGAATGATACTAGGAATGTTTTATAAGGATCTGTGATGTTGAATTAAAAGGAATGTCATCCTACACTCATTGCAAAACATCCAGAATTCTAATAATAACTATTGCAATGAATCAACCAAAAACCCTGTTCAGTACCAACCTAAAGAGAATTTCTCCAATCTTGTCAATGCTAAAACTTTGAAACTCCTAGTAATTGCTCGCAGAAACTAAATTGCAGAAGTGAATTTCTGTCATAACTGCCTAATTCCTTCAAAGTGGTTGTCTTGTAAAATATTTGAGTTTTGAAGTGGTTTTTGATGCAAATGCTTGTGAGAAATCCATGAGCCAATTCATTTCAGCAATAATTTGGAGCTCCTGCTAAATTGGTATTGAGTGTATCTGCTTACCAACTGAACTCTTCATGGGTCAAGGGATGATTTCCTTGAAATTCAATTTTTGAACTTGAATCCTTGAAATTGAATTCTGAAACATGGTTGAATCTGATTTATGAATCAAGATTCTGAACCTGATTGTTGAACTGTTGAATATTTAGTAGAAAGTAGGAAAAGAAAAGAAAACTCAGTTCATGTGCCAAGTTCTTTGAAGCTTCTGATTTACATGCGCTAGTTTCTATATCAAACTTCACATCATTAGTCTCTTTTGATCCCAGGCCTATTGCTAGTTCTTTACCCATGACTTTTGTAATGTTTCGATGCTTATGTGGAGCTTGATGCGTTTTGAAGTAGGGTGGGCAATGGCAACAGCCATAGACAATGTTGATTTTTGAACCATTTGCATATGCAAGTTTTTGAAATTTTGATTCTTTGGCAGCTTCAATGATCTGATCTCTTGCCAGATTTGAGTTTCTGAATCAAATTTCTTGGTTGCTTGAGTTTTGAAAAATAGAAGAGGGAGTGTCTTGATCTCTATGTGCCAACCCAATGTACTGATGCCTATGTTTCCTAGGCAGAATTCAGCCCAATCTTGGATGTGAGTTCTAAATTTGGTTTGAAGCTTATAAATTGAAGGATTGATCTCATCTTAATGATTTCCAAGAACCTTTGAACTTGTATATCACAGCAGTCCAGTTGTAAGTTTGTTCATATAAAAAAAAAGAAGAAGAAGAAAATAGTGATACCAAAAAGGTGTCAAGTTGTAGTTATAACATGTCAAATTCTTTGAGTAGTTATTTGATTCGAGAAAAGTCTAACTAGATCTCTTGATCTATCATTTACAAATGGTGTTCATTTATATATATCATTTGGTTAACTCATTAGGTTTATTCTTCCAACTCTCTTCTAACTCTTGCATTGAATTTCTTTCTCTTTCTATTTTGTTTGTTTCAATTAGATTCTTTTTAACTCGATTTCAATTCTTAATAAATCTTTTTGATTTATGCATGCTATGTATTTACAATGGTGAAGAAGTAGAAAATAAGCAAACTTATGATAGTAAAACATCACAAGTAGCCCTTGACTGGAACTCCATCTTTACACATGTTTTTTAGAGCTAGATGTTGATGCAGTCTGACCCTGATTGTTGTTTTGGTGTTGACACTGATTTTAGTTTAGGTTGATTAGATGATTATGATTAAGTCCTGGTCGTGGACTAGGCATACCTAGTGGGACTAGGGTGTTGGGACCTGGTGCATGTTGACATGGATGCGGGTTCGTAATTTTAAAATTAATTACGTGCAGCGGAAGGTTTAGCATAAATAATTTCTCAAATTATTTAACCACACATCTAAGCATGCAATTTTATCTTGTGTAGACATGATCATATATTTAAAATTTTGTAGAAATGTAAACTAATTTACGTATTACCTCGCGTAACTCGAAGGAAGGGACGAGATCTAACCGTAAGCGTCCCTTGGAAGCTCCGCCTCTATTCGCGTCCACGTCGAGTATCTTCGGGATGACTTCGCAAAGCCACGAGTTTCGTGTTCTCGAGAACTACTAGATTCTACGAGAACGCGACAAGAAAAACCAAGAGAGAAGTTGGAAGACTAACCACAAAAGGATAACCGGAATCAAAATTCCGGCGAAGCAAAAGAAGAGGCTTGCGTCAAAAAGATCCTTGCGGCAAACTCTAATTCCGGCAGCACCTTCTTCCGGCCAAGAGATGGCCGGAGCTTCCTTCTCCGACAGCAGGTGGTGGTCGGCAGGGAAAGGGCAGGGGCGGCCGGCTGGTGCTCCTTCTTGGGGTTGGTTGGCGCACGGCAAGAAGGGGAGAAGAGAAGGAGAGAAAGAGAGGGAGAGAGCCTATGCCTTCATCTCATCCATTATTTTTCAAGCCTTGTCTTGGGTCCTTTATATATAGTAGCCTCTCAACCATCAAGACTCTCAAATATGGAATAACTTATTCTATCATGCCAAGTTTGATTTTATATCATGGTTAAAATCATATTTTAATTCATGATAAAAATCAATCAAGTCTCTTCTCTCCTGTGGAATAAATTTCCTTATCATGGTAAATCAATCCATGATTGATTTTATAAAATAAACCAATCCATGGTTCATTTTAATTTCTATGAAGAAATAAACCAAACCTTGGTTTATTATAAAACAAACCACACTTGGTTTATTTTATAAATTTATCCAAAAACTTGGTTCTCTCCCTTTGTTGTGGCCGGCCAAGCAAAGAGGATGGAGGCCCTCTTTGGCCGACCCATCCAAGCCATGCCCCAATGAATTAAACTTATTTAATTCATCTATTAAGTCTTCAAAAGACTTAGCCATTTTACGCTTCCGATGCGTGTTTGAAAAATTCAGATTCGACTTATCGTTTGACTCAACCAAACCTAATCTCTCTTGATTGGAAAATCCAATTTTCAACTTATTTTAAATCCCTCGGATTACTCGTAGTGCGTGTGACTAAATAGGCTTTCGATTTATGTTGGCCGTCTATAATTAATCAATTATAGAATGATCATGAGTGACACCTAGTAGTACATCATGATCCCCAATTAATCGAAAGATCAACGGTTGACCTCAGAAACAATTCTGAAACCCTTCAGCAGCTATAATGAATCATGCCCCATTCCCTTCACCATCTTATACCCACTTGGTTCAGGACATGGTCTATGTGTGTCAGTCCCCACTAGGCTGACTACGTCACACCTAGCCCAAGTAATGTTTTTTCGTCCTATGGATTCTAATTACTCTCATGTATTTAAGAGATTCATACTCTGAACATGTCATGCTTTGGCCAGAGGCTTCGAGTAACAATCCGAAGATAGGCCTCGGGTATACATCTCCTCACAAGGAGTGGTGAATCCTTTGTAGGCTGTTCAAACATCTTCGGGCACTTCGGCTTATACCCAATCATCCTGGGTCCACACCTCCTTGGAGACGCTTGCTTAAGATGTCAAAGTATAAGTCTCCATGACCAAGATGACTTGAACACCGCAAGTCAAAGGAACATCGCACTTAAGCTGCAGTAAGAACTTCACTGACATATCTATATGTAGACTACCATATGAAGTTTTTACAGCCAGTCACTCCAATGAACTAGTTCCCTTAACTAGCATTCATGTTTATCTCCTGATATCTCAATGTCACCAGCCAGTGAGAATCAGCTGATTAGAGAATAACCCATGCTAGTCTGAATAGAATTGATAGTGTCCGTATTTATCAATTCATCGACTAGGGACAATTTCAATACTTCACAATTGCACATGTAGAGATAATCACTAGTTGTGAATTCATCACAAATTCTCTCATGCTGTGAATTGTATTGCGGACATTCAGTAAATGAGTTTAAGATCTCAATCAAATACACAAACATGTATACTCAAATAGTGAATATTTATTTATTAAAATAAATAATTACAATCATAAGGCGATTGCCATAGGACACTTCTCTTATATCACTAACATAGGGTGGATAAAATCCTAACCTGGAGGGTTAGGTGTGGAAATGTCCTAGCTTGGAGGGCTAGGCGTGAAAATTCCTAACCTAGAGGGTTAGGTGTGTGAAAAGTCCTAACCTGGAGGGTTAGGTGTGAAAAGTCCTAGCCTGGAGGTGTGTGAAAAGTCCTAACCTGGAGGGTTAGGTGTGAAAAGTCCTAGCTTGGAGGGCTAGGTGTGGAAAAGTCCTAGCTTGGAGGGCTAGGTGGATGAAATCCTAACTTGGAGGGTGATAAATACTATTTTATTGATTATTTGAGCTGCTAAAATCCATGTTTGACTTATGTTTTTATTGCCAAAAATGTGAAATTGCCCTAGGTTTTAGAACTTACCTTTATTTTGGACTTAAATGCAAATATGCAAATTTTTGGATTATTTTGGCCACTAAATTCTTGATTTATTTTTGTAGGAATCAAAGGTTCAAGGACCTAGGGCATATTGGGTCAAACTTGAGTCGGAAGTGAGATCGGATTATCAAGATTATGATTTAATCTGGGTCGTCCGATTCAAGAGCGGCTAGATCTGAGCCATCCGGGATGATATGAAGCAATCCGAGCTAGGGCTAGGGTTGATCAAGCACCCTGATCAGGATCTGAAGGTTTCATTAAAATCAGAGCTCAATCAACCGTTGGATCAAGCTTGGAGGGCTCTAGATCATCCATTCAGAGATTAGCTTGATCTGGACCATCCGTTGCAAATCTGGAGGATCCGAGCTACCACGAGGCAGATCCTGACCCCAGATCATCATCATCAATGTTTGGCTCAAATCAGACCAAGATCAGCCGTTGGATTGAAGTGGATCAATCACAGCCGTCCATTGATTCCTATTTAATCAAAATTGTCGCAGCTTCTTCCCTTCATCGCGTCTTCGCCGCTACAGTAACCTTCATCGAGTTCTTCAGTTTTTCATCGCTTTTTCTCCATTTCTGAGGCGCGATCCCTCAATCCATAATCAAGCAAGGGCTAGGTTGGTGAAGATGATCTCAGTGAAGTTTCAGAGTTGACTTTTGCTCAATAACGAAGTTGCGCGAGGTCTCGGCAGTTTTGCTATCCGATCAAATCGAGCTCAGCTGTGCTCCACTTCCACTACAACCAAGCTGACCAGAGGGGTTCCCTGGAAGGTCTCGGTCACTCCCAAATCCAAATCGCAAGCCACCACAGTGAGTTTGAAGAAATCAGAGCTGAATTTCAGTTTGGGCAAAGTTTGATTCGATTCGGTAGCAGAGAAGGTCTTCACCGATTTGTTGAGCTTGCGGGTCCGAGGTTCTCCCTTGATTGACGACCAAGGAGCTCTTGAATTGAAGAATGGTTGAGGAGTAGCCTAGATAGTTAAATTTTAGTGTTTGTAGCTTAGATTCCATTTCTGCACTTGTCCTGTTTTGCAGTTTCGTATCAGCAGCATCGTTTCGTTTTCTGCATTGTTTATGCTTAATTAGTTTTCAATTGTTAGATGCTAAGTAGTTTAAGAGTTTGTTTAAGTGACAATTAGATCCAATTTCGAGTAGTTTGCAATCCATTTCTTGTGTGCCGATTGGAATTGTTACATGCCAAGTTTAGTGGTTTATCAGAATTTTCATTTTCATTTCACTGGATTTTGTTAGGTAATGGCTAGTTGAGTTTCTTTGTGCCTAAAATAGTTACTTGAAATCAGTTTTCATTAGCTAGTTTAGCCCTTAATCTCTTGCTAGAACAAATCCGTAGCTAATCCTTGAATTTCTGAACATTAAGTTAATTTTTGCATAACATCATTTCTAAATTTGTACTTTTCTTTTCAAGTTCTGATTTAAATCTCTATGCCTCACCTTAGTTTCGCATAGTTCCTTCTTCATACCACTGTTTTCCAAGTGAATCACTCAGCTGGAACAGTTGAGCTAAAAGTGACTCATTCCATAAAGTTGTTATTAGTTTTTGGCACAAGGAATTTCTCCTTGCGTGCCAACTGAATTGCAGTTTTTTTGAAATCTGAATTTGACTGGGTTTTATGGCATAAGTTGTGTTTGAATTCAATAAACTTGCAGTCACTCATATCCGAATCTTGTAGGCAGTGGTTGGGTTCCAAAACACTTTAGCTAGTTGACTTTCAATTGCTTGGGTGAGTCCTAATCTACATGCTATTAATTGAGCTCAGCCTAATGATTTTCGAAAACTCCCATCCTTGCTTTATTTCATTGCATAGCATTCCATTGTGTTTGAAATCAGAAAATAGTTATCAAAAATTTGGTAATTGCTTGATTAGGTTCCATTAGGTTAAGTACTAAGTGTCATTTCTTGTTTAGCTCCTTGTTCACTTTCTTTATTTTCATTTCATTTTCATTCTCATTGCAATTTCAATTTCGATGTATTCCAAAATCAAAATCCAATTACTTATTTGAAACCCCAAAAACGACACATTACCACTAGTTTGAATCAAATTATATCAACTAACCCCGAGGAAAATACGACCTGTGGCCCCTATATTACATTTTCTATTTTGATTGTAAAAGGGTTTTCAGCATTTCATTTATAAATTCTAAATTTGAGGCCTACTTTTGTGACACATAGTTTGGGCCTGTCAAATTTTTGGCGCCGTTGCCAGGGAACTGTTAGTTGATTTGTTTGATTTTTGCTTCTGTACTTATTTCATATCATTCTTGACTTACTTTTGTGCTTATTGTTATATCTTTGGATTTGATTTTATTTGTTTTATCTGTTTATCTACTTTTACTGCGATTTGTTCTGTTTTTATGACCAGGTCTTTAGGTGCTGAATTAGAAGATTTCGATCTTGAGATTGAGAGGACTTTCAGAGTCAGGAGGAGCCAGGCCATTCTTACTGAGACTACAGATATCCCTCCTATTCAGACTATCTCCACTCACTCAGGCATTGACATGGCAGACCACCAGAGAACCATGAAGGAGCTTGCAGCACCTGACGCTGCATTTCAGTACTCCAGCATAGCTTATCCAGAGCTGGGGGAAAGCTTTGAGTTAAGATCGGGACTTATCAATTTGTTGCCAAAGTTTCAGGGTTTATCTGGGGAGGATCCAAACAGACACTTGCACGAATTTCATGTGGTGTGCTCTACTATGAAGCCTCAGGGCATTTCTGAAGAAGACATCAAGCTGAGAGCTTTCCCCTTCACATTGACAGGAGCAAGACTGGTTCTATTATCTGCCTACAGGACATGTGTCTAGTTGGATCGCCATGAAGAAGGCATTTCTGGAGAAGTATTTCCCAGCTTCCCGCACAACTATAATCAGAAAAAGTATCTGTGGGATTCAGCAAGTGGTGGGCGAAACGCTATATGACTACTGGGAATGATTTAACAAGTTGTGTTCAAGTTGCCCCCAACATCAAATCAGTGAGCAATTATTGATTCAATATTTTTATGAGGGACTGCTGCAGATGGATAGAGTCCTGATAGATGCTGCAGCTGGAGGGGTCCTAGTGAACAAGTCACCAATGCAAGCTAGGGAGTTAATTTCTAATATGGCTGAGAATTCCCAACAATTTGGAGGCAGAGCCTTGACCACCAGAGGAGTGGGAGAAGTTCAGTTAGTGCCTATTGATCATTATGACAAGAGATTTGCAGAGATCACATCACTTATTAAGGAGTTGAAGGTTAGCAATGCAAATCAAGGGTCAACTTTTTCAGTAGCTCCACAGTCAAGTCAAATGATAAGTGTGTGTGGCATTTGCTCTAGTCTAGAGCACACTTCAGACTCATGCCCCAATCTCCAACAGGACGAGACAGTAGCGGCCTTAGTGAGAGGACAATTCCAAGCAAGAAACAATCCATATTCCTCTACTTATAACCCCGGTTGGAGGAATCATCCTAACTTGAGGTATGGGAATGCTTTCTGCCAACAAGAGCCTCAAAATCACTCTTCACAGCAGCCTCAATCGAACTTCCAGCAGCCTCAACAACCTCAAAACAATCAGCCAACTTTTCAGCAATCAAATCAGAATTTTCAGCCCCCGTTTCAACCTAATTCTCAACATTTTCAGCAACAATTCCAAGCATTTGAACCTCAATTCCAGCAACCTTATCAAGGGCAGCAAGGATTTCAATCATTCCCAGCTTTCCCAGCTCAAAACCAACAAAATTATCAGCCCACACAGCCCATGAATCAGAGTTTTCAGCCCTACAACCAAGGGTTTCAAGTCAGAATTTTCAGCCCTCGCCACCTAATTTTCCTGCTCAAAATCAAAACTTTCAAGGTACATTCCCAGCAAAATTTCCCAGCATATCAGCCCTCTAATCAGTCCTTTAATCAGTCCCAACAACATGGTTTTCAACAAAATCAGCAAGCTCCACCATTTCAGCCAACTAATTCATCCTTTCAAGGTCAATCAAAGAGCTATTCTAACCAAGGAGGCTATGGAAGCTCAAGTGGAGGAATTGCATCCCAACAGAGGGTTGAGGATATGTTTCAACAGATGATGCAGCAACAACAAGCTCAACAACAACAAATACAACAAGTTCTACAACAACAACAACAACAACAACAACAATATAACCAAAACGTTGAGAGGCAAATAGGGCAATTGGCGAGTGGAATTAACCAAAATCAAGCTCAAGGATCAAGTCAACTTCCTTCCCAAACTGTTCCTAATCCCAAAGGGAATGTGAGTGCTATAACTTTGAGAAGTGGGAAGGTTACAACATCACCGAAGAGTCCAAGAGCAGAATTTTCAGGAGACCGGATAGCTTCACCAATTCCGGCCCAAAACAATACTGAAATGAGTTCAAATTCAGCTGATTCCACCCCTAGCCCGTTCCCAACTCAGTCCTCAAGCAACCCTCCAAATTTGGTGGCAAACGGAGAAGAAAACAGTGCCGAGACCGATTTTACAGCAGCCACTTCGCAGGGGACAGCACAGCAGAATTCAGCATCTACATCTCCACTTCCGGCCAAAGAAAATGATTTTAGGGTTCCTTTACCCTTTCCACAGCAGAGAACACATGCCAAAAAGCAAGTGGAGGAAGAGAAAGCCAAGGAATTCAATGAATTAGTGGAACTATTTAGCAAGGTGGAGATCAATGTACCTTTGTTGACCATGATCAAGCAGATTCCCAAGTATGCTAAGTTTTTGAAGGATCTTTGTATTCATAAAAAGAAACTCAAGGAAAATGAGTTGGTCAGCTTTGGGAAGAACATCTCAGCACTTATCCACACTATTCCTCAGAAGTGTGAAGATCCAGGGGTATTCACTGTTTCTTGTGAGATAGGGAGCACCATATTCCACGATGCTATGTTAGATTTAGGAGCTTCCATAAATGTGATGCCCAAGTCAGTTTTTCAGATGCTTGGCATAGGCCCTTTACAGCCCACTGGAGTGGTGATACAGCTAGCAGACAGGAGTCAGACCCACCTAGCAGGTATGATTGAAGATGTGTTGGTGAAGGTAAAGGAGCTGATATTTCCTGCTAATTTCTATATTTTGGATATGGAGGGAGATTACTTGGCACACCGTTCTCCACTTATCTTAGGCAGGCCTTTTCTGAAGACGGCCAGAACGAAGATTGATGTACATGCCGGGACACTTTCTATGGAAATTGGAGACACGGTGGTACAGTTCAGGCTTTTCGATACTATGGAGCATCCGAGAGAGGACCACTCTATCATGAGCATGGATATTTTAGAGGAGCTGGCGCAGACTGAGTTAGAGGCTGAGGGATTTCTGGAAGATTTTTCTGGAGGAGCTATAGATTCAGAGGAGGCTGCGAGAATACTGACTGCTGATACTGAGGATTTTACAGAGAACATTTCAGAAACACTTTCAGCTGGAGAGATTTTTCTAGGTGTAGGGGATTGCACAGAGCCCCAGGGACCACCTATTTGTCTTGATATTCAAAGTGTAGGGGATTGCACTAAGCCCCAGGGACCACTTATTTCTACTGAAGAGGACCAGAGTGAATTGAAGCCATTACCAGGCCACTTGAAGTATGCTTACCTAGGAGAGGAGCAGACTTTTCCTGTTATTATTGCACAACATTTGGAGTCAGAACAAGAAGAGAAATTATTGCAAGTCCTGAGGCACTATAAGAAGGCGATTGGGTGGACTTTATCAGATATACCAAGTATCAGCCCAGCTATCTGCATGCATAGGATATTTTTGTAAGACAATGTCAAACCTGTAAGGCAACCACAACGGAGACTCAACCCACTTATTTTGGATGTTGTAAAGAAAGAGGTGACTAGACTTCTACAGGCAGGTATCATTTACCCTATTTCTGACAGTCAGTGGGTTAGCCCTATTCACGTGGTGCCTAAGAAATCTGGAGTGACCGTGGTGGCGGATGAAAGTATTGAACTAGTGCCCACCAGAGTTAAGAATTCCTGGAGAGTCTGCATTGATTACAGGAAACTCAACAAGGTCACAAGGAAAGATCACTTCCCTCTACCATTCATTGATCAGATGCTTGAGAGACTGGCAGGGAAGTTACACTACTGTTTCTTGGACGGATTTTCAGGCTATTTTCAGATTTGCATAGATCCAGAGGACCAGGAGAAGACCACCTTCACTTGTCCTTTTGGCACATTTGCCTATAGACGTATGCCCTTCGGACTCTGCAACGCACCCGGTACCTTTCAGAGATGCATGGTGAGTATATTTGGTGAGTTGCTAGAGGACTGTATGGAGGTATTTATGGATGATTTTTCAGTTTATGGCACGTCTTTTGATTCATGTTTGAATAACTTGTCTAGGGTTTTACATCGTTGCATTGAAACTAACCTTGTTTTGAATTTTGAAAAATGTCACTTTATGGTAGAGCATGGGATAGTACTTGGACACATAGTCTCTCAGAAAGGTATTGAGGTAGATCCTGCTAAAATCAGTGTTATTTCTTCTTTATCTTACCCCGTATGCATACGGGATATTCGAGCTTTTCTTGGACATGCAGGATTTTACCGCAGATTTATTAGAGACTTTAGCTTGATTGCTCGGCCCTTGACACGACTTCTGCAAAAAGATGTTGAGTTCCATTTTGATGAAAAATGCAAGGAAGCTTTTCATAGACTCAGGGAGGCTCTTACCTCAGCTCCTATTATTACATCACCTGACTGGTCTTTACCTTTTGAATTAATGTGTGATGCTTCTAATTTTGCAGTGGGAGCTGTTCTAGCACAGAGGGTAGATGGAGCACCACATGTCATTTCCTATGCCTCCAAAACCCTAGATGCCGCCCAAGCCAATTACACCACGACTGAAAAGGAGCTTCTTTCCATTGTTTTTGCTTTAGATAGATTCAGATCATATTTATTGTGTTCTCATGTTGTTGTGTTTTCTGATCATGCAGCACTGAAGTACCTCCTGAAGAAGCTAGATGCGAAGCCAAGGCTTATTAGATGGATGCTACTACTACAGGAGTTTGACTTGGAGATACGGGACAGGAGTGGAAAGGAAAATTTAGTAGCAGACCACTTGAGCAGATTGGAGGGAGATGGAGATTCCACGGCCATAGATGATGATTTCAGAGATGAGCAGCTCTTACAGCTACATGGTGAGTCACCTTGGTATGCAGACTTAGTGAATTTTCTTGTAGCTCATGTTTTTCCTACACACTTTTCGAAAGCTCAAAAGGATAAGTTTAAAAGTGATGCAAAATATTATGTGCGGGACGATCCTTACTTGTGAAAATTTTATAGTGATCAAATCATTAGGAGATGTGTACCAGATTATGAGTTTCATTCTGTACTCACCTTTTGCCATTCTTCAGCATGTGGTGGGCATTTTAGACCACAAAGAACTGCTAGAAAAATTTTAGAATGTGGATTGTACTGGCCCACCCTGTTTAGAGATACATATAGGTTTTCTGAATGTTGTGATGGATGTCAAAGAACAGGAAACATAAGTGCTAGAAATGAAATGCCTCAGCAAGCTATTTTATTTTGTGAGATATTTGATGTGTGGGGTATAGATTTTATGGGACCATTTCCTGCTTCTTTTGGATTCTTGTATATTCTCTTAGCAGTTGATTATGTTTCAAAATGGGTGGAGGCCATCCCCACCAGGACTGATGATTCATCTGTTGTTGTTAGTTTTGTCAGGTCACACATTTTTTGCAGGTTTAGAATTCCAAGAGCAATCATAAGTGACCAAGGATCCCATTTTTGCAATAAGCACATGAAGGCTCTTCTTAATAAGTACGGGGTTGTACATAAGGTTTATACTGCTTATCACCCCCAAACAAATGGACAAGCCGAGGTGTCGAATAGAGAAGTCAAATCAATTCTGGAAAAGACCGTGGGACCCAATAGGAAGGATTGGAGCAAAAGGCTTGAAGATGCACTATGGGCATATCGCACTGCTTACAAGACACCCATTGGAATGTCACCTTATAGACTTGTGTATGGGAAATCATGCCACTTACCTGTGGAGGTTGAACATAAGGCGTATTGGGCGGTAAAAGCTTACAATTTTGATGCTACTAAGGTGGGAGAAGAAAGGAAGTTGCAACTTCAAGAACTTGAAGAAATCCGGTTGGAAGCATTTGAGAATTCAAGGATCTACAAGGAGAAGACTAAGAATTTTCATGACAAGCACATTGTGAACAAAGAATTTTAAATTGGTGACAAAGTGCTATTATACAAGTCAAGGCTAAAATTGATAAGAGGTAAGTTGAGATCAAGGTGGGAAGGTCCATTCATTATAACTAACATTTTTCCCTATGGAGTTTTTGAAATTAGGGACGAAGCTACTGGATTTTTGTGGAAAGTTAATGGCCACCGGCTCAAGAGGTATTTTGAAGAACTAAAGGAGCTAGAGGTGGAGGATGTATACATTGAGGATGCTATCTACCCAACTTAAGGGGGGTTCACTTTCTCTACATTTACATTTCATTGTACATATCATTTTCATGTTGCTAGGAATAAATTCTTTCTCTTTTTGAAGTAAGTAGTTGATAATAAAATTCTAGGAAACATGACATGAATAAAATCATTGTAAATACCATATCATTGTAAATATAGTTTTAGCACTTTTTATTGCATGACTAGGAATAAATGTATCCCTCTAGGTTGCTCCATAGCATTTTAGAATCTTTTGGAAAATAAATTAAATTTGGTTGTCAAAACTTAGGGTTTGAGTTCATGGATGAATTCTTGGTTGCTTGAGTACTATTTTTCCTTAGACTCTTGATTGGTGATTTGAGATGGATTATTTTACCTAGTGAGATTAGCCTTATTTTGTGATACACATATGTTATTGTATTATAGAACTTGCTTAGGTTCTTTCAAAATCATATTTCAATGGTTGGATCACATCTATAGGGACTAATCATTTTATTTACCTTTCACATCAATTTGTATATTCTATTCTAGTTGTCTTTCCTTATTCCTAATCTTAACCCCAATTTTTCTATGGATTTGTTTGCTTGGGATGTTTTCATGATGCTATTTTGCCCGAGACGGACAAAGATTTAAGTGTGGGGGAGTGATTGGTGATTTGGGAGCAAATTTTTATCAAGGATGTATCTCAACTCGAAAAAAAAAAATTTTAAGTGAGTGAAGTTTGGTGCCAAGAATGAGCTAGAGAGATGGAAGCAATTGGAGATTGAATTTCCCTACTATATTTTGAAGATTTAAGTGGCAAGCAAAAAGAAAATCTGCACCCTTTCGGAAAATTTCTGACCCAAGTGGAAAGTAGTGGTCAAGAGATGAAATTTAGCAAGCATTCAAGGAGAAACAAACAATTTTGATTTTGGGAATCAGGAGGCAGTTGTGTACCAACTTCGAGCTAATTCAGGCTTCCTAATTCAGCAAGGAATGGCTGAAGTTAGAACTTAAAGAGAAGAGCAAAAACAAAGATGGCACACTCAATTGAAAGAAAAGTCAGAAAAGAGAAGTCTGTGCCAAGGAAAGAAAGTAAAAATCTGCTAGCTTGGATTGCAAAATGTATCTGAAGTTGAAGGTGCACATTCAATTTCGGATCGAAGAAGAACAAATGGCTGCTAGAGATGGAAGTGGAGCAGAATTGAAAAGAAGTAGCTGAAATTGAAAAGAAGTGGGCAGAATTTTCGAGTGGACTAAATCTGCTGTTCTTGGAGCACGGCAAGGGCTGAGAAAGTTAAAAAGAAGCTGAAAAATATGAATTTGAAGCAGCTGAACTTAATCTGAATTAAGACTGAGAGGAAGATTGAGCAAAGGCTGAGAAAATCAAAAGATTGCAGAATTCTGTGCCAAGGTGAAGCTGAGAAAACAAAGGAAGAGATCTGTGCCAAGTTAAAATGTGCAGAAATTGGTTAACTTGAAGACCAAATGTAGCTGCCGAGTGTTGGAATCTGATCTCCATGCTGAAGACCATCTGAATTGAAGAGCTGATGAAATTGTAACAGCCGAGAAACTGCTGAAGAAAATAGCAAATGAAGAAAGTGGCTTGGCTGAAATTCGATACATGAGCAGAATTGCATTTGAGTGGAACACTTGAAGTTCCAACTATCATTTGAAGCCACTACTACTTGATGTTAAGTGCTTGAAGGAATCAGAGAATGGAAATGGATGCCATGGGACTGAAACTCGAAATACACAGTGAGAAACTGATTTAAATTCAGAAATGTTAAAAGCAAACTCACAAGTTTCAGCCATCAAGGCAAATTTGTACCAACTTGCAACCAAATTGAGTTTTTGAGGCTGGGAATCAAGGCATAGAAGATATGAATGTATCACAAGAGTGATGAGTGTTCCTTTGCTGATCAGAATTGGAAAGAATGTGGCTGCTAGATTGATAGATCAAAACAGAAATTTTTGTAGTGCCATGGTATCAAGTGAAGCAATTGCATTCTCCACTACTACTTGATGCTAGGAATAAATTGTGTAGCTGCTGGGAGAAATTAGATTTTTGATTCTGATGTGCTCAAATTGAAGATTGAAAAAAAAAATAATATCAAAAAAGAAGAAAGAAAAGAAAAAGAAACAAAAGGGGTACACAAAGGAGTTTTGGGCCTCATGAATCTAGTTGAATGCTTCTCATCCGAATTACATCTTTGTTCCACTACCTGTTTGACTCCACTAGAGGAAGAGAAAGCAGAAATGAAATCAGTAGCTGACCACGAGAAAGAAAGAAAAAAAAAAGAGAACAAATGAAGAATGCGTGCCAACTTGTAAAGGAAATGTATCAAGAGTTAGCTACAAAGGTTGTTAAGGGATAATTTTATATTGAGCATCTATTTCACTTGACATCTCATGTTCTTTGATACAAATCTGAGCCGAAAAGAAAGAAGAGAAAGAAGAATGAAAAAAAGAAAGCAAAGTTGGCACGAATAGACAAAAATTGGCACAAGAGGTCAAGGCAAGGTTTTTCTTCCAAATAAAAGGCAATTATTCAAGTTTGACTTCACAACACTTTTGAGATCATTAGAGGACTATATGGAGAGCAAAGAGCATCAAAAATATCCCCAAGCACTCAAGTCTTCCACTTTATCCATTTTCCACTTTTCTTGGCTCTTATTCCATTTATTATCATTTCTATGTTTTTCAATTGTTTTTATAGATGTGAATACTAATCATGATTAATGGTGGAGAGTAGATAATAAGCAAGCCTATGGTAGTGCAAGAATCATATGTGTTTGACTGAGCTCCACTTCCATCATCAAGTTAGAACTTAAGGAGAGAGCCACCAAACTTAAGAATCATCTCAATGACTCATGATGGATGAAAAGGTTAAGTTGTTGATTTAAGGACAAGATAGTAATCCATAGAGTTTAGATTTATGAGAATTGACAACCTTAGGTAATTTCTTTTCATTGGCTTCTAATTATGCTTAAGTAAATCTAGGGGATACATATTTACTGTTTTCGCGAGACGCTCAAGCTCAAGTGTGGGGGAGTTGATAAATACTATTTTATTGATTATTTGAGCTGCTAAAATCCATGTTTGACTTATGTTTTTATTGCTAAAATTGTGAAATTGCCCTAGGTTTTAGAACTTACCTTTATTTTGGACTTAAATGCAAATATGCAAAATTTTGGATTATTTTGGCCACTAAATTCTTGATTTATTTTTGTAGGAATCAAAGGTTCAAGGACCTAGGGCATATTGGGTCAAACTTGAGTCGGAAGTGACCCGGATCGGATTATCAAGATTATGATTTAATCTGGGCCGTCCGATTCAAGAGCGGCTAGATCTAAGCCATCCGGGATGA
The DNA here is from genome assembly GCA_024364735.1 of Boesenbergia rotunda. NCBI lineage: Eukaryota > Viridiplantae > Streptophyta > Magnoliopsida > Zingiberales > Zingiberaceae > Boesenbergia > Boesenbergia rotunda. The sequence goes on from JAGFNQ010001744.1 coordinate 55,621, forward strand.
TATGAAGCAATCCGAGCTAGGGCTAGGGTTGATCAAGCACCCTGATCAAGATCTGAAGGTTTCATTACAATCAGAGCTCAATCAACCGTTGGATCAAGCTTGGAGGGCTCTAGATCATCCATTCAGAGATTAGCTTGATCTGGACCATCCGTTGTAAATCTGGAGGATCCGAGCTACCACGAGGTAGATCCTGACCCCAGATCATCATCATCAAAGTTTGGCTCAAGTCAGACCAAGACCAGCCGTTGGATTGAAGTGGATCAATCACAGCCGTCCATTGGTTCCTATTTAATCAAAATTGTCGCAGCTTCTTCCCTTCATCGCGTCTCCGCCGCTACAGTAACCTTCATCGAGTTCTTCAGTTTTTCATCGCTTTTTCTCCATTTCTGAGGCGCGATCCCTCAATCCATAATCAAGCAAGGGCTAGGTTGGTGAAGATGATCTCAGTGAAGTTTCAGAGTTGACTTTTGCTCAATAACGAAGTTGCGCGAGGTCTCGGCAGTTTTGCTATCCGATCAAATCGAGCTCAGCTGTGCTCCACTTCCACTACAACCAAGCTGACCAGAGGGGTTCCCTGGAAGGTCTCGGTCACTCCCAAATCCAAATCGCAAGCCACCACAGCGAGTTTGAAGAAATCGGAGCTGAATTTCAGTTTGGGCAAAGTTTGATTCGATTCGGTAGCAGAGAAGGTCTTCACCAATTTGTTGAGCTTGCGGGTCTGAGGTTCTCCCTTGATTGACGACCAAGGAGCTCTTGAATTGAAGAATGGTTGAGGAGTAGCCTAGATAGTTAAATTTCAGTGTTTGTAGCTTAGATTCCATTTCTGCACTTGTCCTGTTTTGCAGTTTCGTATCAGCAGCATCGTTTCGTTTTCTGCATTGTTTATGCTTAATTAGTTTTCAATTGTTAGATGCTAAGTAGTTTAAGAGCTTGTTTAAGTGACAATTAGATCCAATTTCGAGTAGTTTGCAATCCATTTCTTGCGTGCCGATTGGAATTGTTGCGTGCCGATTGGAATTGTTGCGTGCCAAGTTTGGTGGTTTATCAGAATTTTCATTTTCATTTCACTGGATTTTGTTAGGTAATGGCTAGTTGAGTTTCTTTGTGCCTAAAATAGTTACTTGAAATCAGTTTTCATTAGCTAGTTTAGCCCTTAATCTCTTGCTAGAACAAATCCGTAGCTAATCCTTGAATTTCTGAACATTAAGTTAATTTCTACATAACATCATTTCTGAATTTGTACTTTTCTTTTCAAGTTCTGATTTAAATCTCTATGCCTCACCTTAGTTTCGCATAGTTCCTTCTTCATACCACTGTTTTCCAAGTGAATCACTCAGTTGGAACAGTTGAGCTAAAAGTGACTCATTCCATAAAGTTGTTATTAGTTTTTGGCACAAGGAATTTCTCCTTGCGTGCCAACTGAATTGCAGTTTTTTTGAAATCTGAATTTGACTGGGTTTTATGGCATAAGTTGTGTTTGAATTCAATAAACTTGCACTCACTCATATCCGAATCTTGTAGGCAGTGGTTGGGTTCCAAAACACTTTAACTAGTTGACTTTCAATTGCTTGGGTGAGTCCTAATCTCGCATGCTATTAATTGAGCTCAGCCTAATTATTTTCGAAAACTCCCATCCTTGCTTTTATTTCATTGCATAGCATTCCATTTTGTGTTTGAAATCAGAAAATAGTTATCAAAAATTTGGTAATTGCTTGATTAGGATTCCATTAGGTTAAGTACTAAGTGCCATTTCTTTGTTTAGCTCCTTTGTTCACTTTTCTTTATTTTCATTTCATTTTCATTCTCCATTGCAATTTCAATTTCGATTGTATTCCAAAACCAAAATCCAATTACTTATTTGAAACCCCAAAAACGACACATTACCACTAGTTTGAATCAAATTATATCAACTAACCCCGAGGAAAATACGACCTGTGGCCCCTATATTACATTTTCTATTTTGATTGTAAAAGGGTTTTCAGCATTTCATTTATAAATTCTAAATTTGAGGCCTACTTTTGTGACACATAGTTTGGGCCTGTCAGAGGGTTAGGTGTGAAAAAAATCCTAGCTTGGAGGGCTAGGTGTGGAAATTCCTAACTCGGAGGGTTAGGTGATTGGAAATCCCGGTGAGTGAAGCTGGGTCATGGTGAGTGAAGCCAGGTTGATTGAAGTCCCGGTGAGTGAAGCTGGGCACGGAGTCTTGGTTCGAGGGACTGAGCACGAGTCAGGGGAGGCTGGGAGCCAGTTCTCTTGACTTAGAGTGGGTTTGGCCTTGCCCGGATCAGTCTGGTGACCGATCAGGGAAGTTGACATGGAGTTCCCTCGTGGATCAGTCTGGTGACCGATCCAGCGATGTCTGATCGGTCTGGTGACCGATCAGGGAGCTTCCAGTAAGTTTGGCAAACCTACTGTTCGACTCCTGATCGGTTTGGTGACCGATAAGGGAGAAACCTTGATCGATCAACCTGAATGATCAACTGTCACGAGGTTTCTCACCCTGACCGATCAGGCTGGAGCCTGTTTGGTATGCGATCATCCTGATCGGTCTGGTGACCGATCAGCAGTGTATTTTAGGCGGGATTGTGGCAAGCAGATTTCGGGATCGGTATGGTGACCGATCTGGAGATCGGTCAGGGTGACCGATCATACGAGCTTGCAAACCCAGGTTTCTCACTGGGGACCGATCAGGCTGGAGCTTGATTGGTCTGGGATCATCAAGATCGGTCCGGTGACCGATCACTTTAATTCAAACGCACTGTCAGACGCTCTGATCACGTCTGAACACATCTGATTCGTCTGCTCTTAATCGCTGATACTTGATTCTCTGCCAGATTTACTGTGTTAATAATCTGATCAAGATTGCAGGTGACAGGAATGGATTCAAACACTCAAGGAGAGTCAATGGGAGTCTTTCCTTAGAGCAGATTTGTCTGTTTTCCATCTCAGGTTGCAACGGATGCTGGTGCTGCTGGAGCTGCTGACTGGGGCTCGGCTGAGGGAAGCTCAGGGAGTCCAGAAGAGCTCAGTGATAGCTGGCTGTTGCAGGTGAGCAACTGGAGGCTACAGTGAGATGCTGTGACCTAGCGATCAGTGGGAGAGACTTAAGCGCTTGGTGGCGAAGAAGTCTCAACAACTCTGTGTAACGAAGTTCTCTACATTGTGTTCTTGCAACAACTCTGTTCTATCATCTTGAGCAAGCAACTGTGATCCTTGAAGCAACCTTGTGTTACTTGAGCATTTGGATGAGAAACAAGAAGCTTCGCGAGTCTATCAGCGAGAAGACACGAAGAAGGGAGTTCTTGCGTGAGATCTGCGCTGGGTAGAGCTCGGTGAGAAGTTTGCTTGTGTTCTTATGGTTCTAAGTGCTCAGTAAGTTCCTTCTTGTGTTTCTTGTACTTAATACTTGATCCATCTTGAAACGCTGTGGAGAGATTACTCCATCGAGAAGGAGGTTGCATTTTATCCGAATTTTCCGGGGCTTGATCTGCCGACGATCAAGGGATCGCCCACCTTAAGGGCACACCAAGGAGTATGCGCAAGTTATCCCCGAACCTTGTAAATCCTCTTTGTTAGGGTTTTGTGATCGTGCTTAGTTAAGGTTTTAGTTTCTGCAACTCTGTTTTTGCTTCCGCTGTGCTACTAACCCAACTGCAGAGAAACCTAAAATTGAAAGAAGTGGGTGTCTGGCTATATTCACCCCCCCTCTCTAGCCATCTAAGTTTCAACAAGTGGTATCAGATCTTGGGGCTCTGTTCAAGCGGATTAACAACCGAGAGCTATCAATCATGATTTTGAGAGAAGGTTTTTCCACTACCCGACCTCCCTTCTTCGATGGAGCAGATTTTCAATATTGGAGATCGAAGATGGAGTACTATCTAAAGATGGATATCAACACATGGTTCGCTGTGAAGGAGGGTTTCTCCCCTCCAAAGGATGATGAAAGAAAAGAATTGGAATCTTGGCGTTGGACTGCTGAGCAAACTCAAAAAAGTGAAGCCGATACGAAGACGGTAGTAACTTTGCAATGTGGCATGAACAAAGATCAACTCATCAAGGTTGGTCCCTTTATAAGTGCAAAGGATTTGTGGAATAAACTCATTGAACTCCATGAGGGAACCCGAGACTCAAGAATCGCCAAGAGGGACTTGTTCCTCAACCAACTTCAAAACCTCTCCATGAAGGAGAATGAAACGGTGAGTGAACTCCATGGTAAGTTCAAGGAAGTCCTCAATGGTCTCCATTCCATTGATGAAAAGGTCGAGAACCGCGACCTTGTAAGGGATGTGCTTAAAGCTTTTCCAAGGAATGCTTTGTGGTCATCCATGGTGGATGCCTATAAGGTTTCCAAGGACTTATCAATTGTAAAACTAGATGATTTATTTAGTGAGATGGAACTTCATGAGATGGCTAATAAAGGCCCCAAGGAGAAGGGGATTGCCTTAGTTGCAGGGGAAAGGACCAACAAGAAGAAAAAGGAGAAGAAGAAGGAGGTCTCTTCATGTTCATCCTCATCCGAATACGAATCCGAGTCCGAGGAAGATGGCAGTGGGTCTTCTTCCTTTGAGATGACAAGTTTTGTTAGAAGAATGATGAGGAAGAGTCTGCGCTTCAAGGGTAAAGGTAACCCAAGTGAAGTTAAGCTTGATAAGACTAATATTACTTGCTATGGGTGTAGTAAGAAAGGGTACTTCAAGAAGGACTGCCCAAAGCTCAAAAAGAAGGAGGATAAATTCAAGAAAAAGAAGAAGGCCTTAAAGGCCACTTGGGATGAATCCTCCTCAAGCTCATCCGAAGAGGAGAACGATGAGAAGAGTACACGGCATGTGTCACTCATGGCATTGGAAGATCAAGAAAACAGTGATGAATCGAGTGACTCATCAAACGCGGCTTCATCATCTTCGGATGATGAAGAGGTAATCACTCCCGAACTCGATAAATGCTATAGAGCAATTGGTTGTTTAACTGATTTATTGAAAAAGTCAAAAGCAAAAATTAAATCATTGAAATTAGAGGTTGAACAATTGACATCCTCTAGGGATGAGGATGTGGATGATTTACATGTAGAAATGCATGAGGATGAAAACAAATCTTTGAAGAGTGAAGTTGAGAGACTCAAGAGTGTTCTTGAGAAATTCTCAACAAGCTTAAAGACTCTAGACATGATTTTGAATACCCAAAGGGCAGTCTACAATAGGTCCGGTATTGGTTACCGACCCAAAGAACCATCATTTGTGCCCCTAATGTCTAGGACTGATGTTAGACAATCTAAGACATCTAGGGTTCAAAGAAAGGTAGTCAAGGCATGGGTGCCTAAGTCCTGCTTAGTAAGTGCTTTAGGTCCCAAAGTTTGGGTACCTAAATCTTCTATTTTTCGAATTGTGTAGGTTGTGATTGAGGGGGAGCATCTTCAACTTGGTTCGTTGATAGTGGGTGCTCTAAACA
>JAGFNQ010001745.1:0-21602 GCA_024364735.1 Boesenbergia rotunda
GGAACTGCTTGCTCCAGAACGTACAGCTTACGTTCCTGCGTGAGGACTATCCTCAGATTCCTGTACCAGTCCAGGAAATTAGCTCCTAGGAGCTTGTCCTTCTCAAGAACAGATCGTAGAGAGAGAGTGTTCGTGTTTGACATGGTAATCTACAACATAAAATGCAGAAAATAAATATCCACCATTGTATCATATTTTATTTATCATTTAACTAGGCCTTTAATTAAATGATGCTCCCACTGAATTATAGGGCTTTGGTAGAATCGAGTCATAGATGTGGTAAACCACACTACTAGATCCACACCAACTAAACTATAATTCTCGTAGGTCAAGATCCACATCATACTAACGCCTTGAGTTAGCTTTGGCTAAATCGCCCAAGACTTAGTATGATTGGTAGGTACTAATTGCCAATTACATCTCTATGGCAACTCTTGTTTATAGGATCAAGAATTAACATTTATGAATAATCTTGAGTTAGCTTTGGCTAAATCGCCCAAAGACTATTGATAAATGCGATCTTGTCCTACCTTTCCAACTATTGGAGTATGCCTATAGTTAGGCTCGATCCAATTGAGCTAACTAGTTACTCAATCTAATTGAGCTCAATCTAACCCAAGCGTGATAGGCGGGACCAAGGTTGTCCCTCCGCATCCCACCACGATTAAATGCATTGCTCTGCTTTGGCAGATTCAACAATCGCATATGATCGTGGTAGTGATGGGTATCAAGGCTCGTTAGGCATATACGAGTTGATTTCGATTTAGATCTAATCTAATCGATGATGTGCATCGTATTTAGGCATTTATTAAATCTAATTTAACCTAAATGTGTATTAGGTGCACATCAAGATGTGGTTCCCACATTACATGTGCATCACATACACTCATGTATATTCTATTCTATACTAACATGCATCACATACATATAAGCAAAAAAATAAAATATACAAGAAAATTAAAGTGTGATTAGTCATGGCCCTACTAAGATCTTCTCAAGCCAATGAGAAGATCCTTTGGTCAACCTAGGGTCTAGGCAGCAGCTTCTCCAAGCTCCTCCTTCCAGAACCCCATGTGTTGTCGGCTTGCTTCCCACGAGTCCGTCTTCTCCAGAATTTCCTTCATCTTCAATTTTGTACATTACAAAATTTATACTCGAGTTACATTCGAGTCTTAAACTAATTTTAACAGAAATAATAAATAAAAAGGCCGACACGCAGGTCGCAATCACAATACAATACACACAACACAAATAACGGCACGCAGGTCGTAATATGAATTACACACATATTTTAATCTAATTAAAATAGGGTCTTGGGCCATGACCATCACACTACTGTACATAATTCAAAATTATGTATTTTACAGAAATTTATCTAATTTTTCTATGTATTTTACGAATTTTATGAGTCACAACTCCACGGCGGTCCCGTTAAGCGGGTTTCGGGCACAATCACGTGACAAGGCCCCTTGCGGGGTTAGGGGCGGCGCCCCTACTCACGAAATTAATTTCGTGAGTGTCGTATCGCGATCTAACAGTGCCTAACCCGCTGTCCCAAAATCTATTTGGGCGAAACATGCCGTTTCGGAGAAGTTTTTCTCGGTGGTCGAAGTGTACAAGTGCTTCGCACTCGTTGCTTCGCCTCTACGAGAAAAATACTCATAAAATCCTAAAAATAGAAAAATTACAGAATCATAAACTACTCTAAATTTTGTATCCCATACAAAAATAAATAAATACGTGCTTCGCACGTGGCTCTGATACCACTGTTGGGTTTTTCGGGCCGCGAAAACCGCCTTTTCGCGTCGCGGAAACCCCGAGAACCCAAAGCCATAGATCTCGTGCGAAGAAAAATTCTGAAACAAAAATTCACGTATTCATTTCATGCTCAAAACTCGATCTACTCCTAGATCTAAAGAGGGATAAACCATTTTACCTTTGGTGCGTGCCCCGCTTAATCCCGCTCGCTCCTTTTGGATGTCGGATCTCTAGGACGTCAAGTGCCGTCCCTCTAGAAGTATCCACGCGAACAAAGTGGATGGAGGAAACCCTTTAGGTGTGCTAGCACCTTTCAAGGGTTCGGCCAAGAGGAGAAGAAGAAGAAGAGCTTCAACACTTGGAGGAGGAAGAAGAGAAGACACACAATGAGAAAAATGGAACAAAATCTTGTTTTGTTCTCTCATTGTGGCCGGCCACATAATGGCCATTAATGGCCATTAAGTGGCCTGCCATAACCCCCTTTCAATTTGAACTCAAATTCAAATGGGGGGGGGGGTTACAACCTTTGGAGATGATGTGGAGCATCATCATTGGTCAAATACCAAGCCAAGTCATCACTTGGTCAAGTCAAGGTGAGGTGGCCTTTTGGTCAAGTCAAACTTGCCTTTTATGGACTTTCCATATTTAGTCAAGTCAAACTTGACTCCATTTCTTCTCCCATGTCAAGTCTAACTTGAAGTGGAACCAAGTCAAGTCAAACTTGATTTGGATTTGGGTCAAGTCAAACTTGCCTTTTATGGACTTTCCATATTTAGTCAAGTCAAACTTGACTCCATTTCTTCTCCATCTATTTGTTCTTTGCGTGTGACCCTATAGGTTCTTGTAACGTTGGCAATGCTTCTAACCTCTTAGAAACATAAGCAATGAGCGGTATCTAGCAACACATCATTGCTACCCAAGTTACAAGAATGTTGAGATCCAACATCACCAATGTGACTACTAATTATGACTTTCATAATATGTGACAATGTCCTTCTATCGTCGATATCTAGATTGATCTTCTATGAAGCATAGACCGTGTCATCCTCCAATCAATCTATGTGTCTTGAACTCCAAGTAGACTCACTATAATCAAATAAGCTCAATATCTCATATTGCCTTATTTGGGCATGGCCATGCACTTAGTGATCTCACTCTATCAAGACTATGATATCTCTCCCGTCATATAGGAGGGATAGATCCCATCTACATCACTCACATCCCTCCGCATAATTTGTTACATACCCAGTAATCGCCTTTATAGTCCACCCAGTTACGGGTGACGTTTGACGAAACCAAAGTACATAACTCCTTATGTAGGGAACTATGGTGACTTCAGGTCTAAGGACTAATAGTCATACTAAGAGTCACATGAGAAAGTATATGACACTCATATAACGATCCATGATACTTTCTCATGGTGGGTCATTCAGTATACATTCTCCAATGCATACTCATGTGTCAACTTGATATCTCATATCCATGACTTGTGAGATCAAGTCATCGTGTTGACCTACATGCTAGTCTCTATGCATTAACATTGTCCCTGAATGTTAATACTTGACTAGGAATAATTAAGAGTAGTGTTCTCTATATCATCTCACTATCGATTCAACTAATCGATTGATATAGATATGAACCTACTACCAAGGACGTTATTACACTTAGTTATTTGGCACCAATACAAGTAAGTATAATAACCATAATCAAATGCCTTTATATATATATATGAAATATGATACAATGAGTCCATACAACAACCATCACATGATTGACTCTAGGGCTCTCACTAACACTACGAACATATGCTCTAGATTCCAACTTGTCAGTGTCTCTTTTCAGCACATGTGTTGATCTACTCATAATCTAAATATTGCTTGACTAAGCCTTTGCTTAGTCCACATTTCTATAGTTTTAAAAGACTACTGACCTAGAATCAAGCATATACACCGTTGTATCCAGGACATATCCCTTTGAACAATTCTGGCTAATCTCAAAGTAGCTTATCATTCTCTTAACTATTAGCTTAGGAGACCTTCTTGTTGAGGCAATCTGGGGTCCGGAGTGACCAAGTGTTTTGGTGTTTGGGTAAAGGGTTTAAGTTAGGTTTCTTTTGTGTTCTCATATGTGTATGTTGAGTGTGCAGGATGTACAGGTTACACATATGGATTTGACTGGACGACCTCAGTATGGTGAAGGGTGGCATGGAGACAAGCTGGAGGCTCGTGTGCACCCGAGGGACTTTGGTGAGCAGGGACGATGAGCTGATGGGCGTGGACTTCAAGGCATGCATGAAGGATGGCATGGAGGCAAGCTGGAGGTTTGCGTGCATCCGAGAGATGGGAGTCGATGATGAAGAGGGCGCGAAGGCAACAATCGAGGCTGCGGAGGAGGAGTCAGTCGAGTCATGAGGGTACGAGTGCTGTGTGATTGTACTCGGGAAGTCCTAAGGGTTGAGTGCAGAGTGAATTGTACTCGGGGAGTGTAAACCTAGGACTAGTAAGGGACCAGTCGACTGCCCTAGGAGCAGTCGACTGGTAGCAGCTGGTGAGCTGGCAGAATTCGAACGTTGGACTGTTAATGGTCGAATTCTGAGTGGAGGCAGTCGACTGCCCTGGGAGCAATCGACTGCCAACGAGGGTTTTCAGCCCGAGTTCTATTTAAAGAGAAATCGGTTAGGGCTAAGACTCTTGACGAAACTCGCTTGGGTAAAGTGAGTTAGTAGTCTTTTGTGCCCAGATCTTGTAAAAGTAATTGTGGTGAGGTTTCTCCACCCATAAGGAGCGACGAGGGCTAGCCAGAGGTTATCCGGGGATTGATCCATCGACGGATTCTTGGATTAGTCACCCGTACGGGGTAGATACCAAGTAAATCAGGTTGTTAGCATTGTTTTCTATTGTTAGCTTATTTTATTTGTATTTCCGCTGCGCAACTAACAACGTAGGTGAAAAGACGTCGATGAAAAAGTGCTATTCACCCCCCCCCTCTAGCACGCCTATTGATCTATCAATTGGTATCATAGCGAAGGACCGCTCTTGATCGAACTAACCGCTGAGGGAGCACATGCTAGAGGGAAAGGAAATGGAAGACAAATTTGGGGATGATATCTACACTCCGCCATCTTACGACCATGAGGACTTCAAGTATTGGAAGGAGAGAATGGAGACATGGTTCGGGATGGAGTGGAGTCTTCGAATTGCACTTGAAGAGCCCTTCGAAGTTCCAAAGGACAAGCACGGGAAGAAGCTTCGTCCTAGATATTGGAACAAGGAACAACAATAGCAATCTATGGCAAACGAAAAGGTAATTAGTATATTAGTTAATCTTTTGCCTAATAGTGTTTTTAGTTGTGTAGGTAAATATGAGAATGCTCATGAATTGTGGGATAAGTTAGAAAAATGTCACAAGAACCCTATACAAATTCAAGAGTCTAAGGAGAAAAGTCAAATGAGTCAAGAAGAAGAAGAAGAAAAGGAAGTATCTACATCTTCAAGTAAGGGAGAGAGTGAAAGATCATCAACCTCCTCAAGAGAAGAAGAGGAGGTGTCAATTTCAAGAATTGAGGGGGAGGAGAGACCCTCAACCGTACCGGATCAAGAGGAGGCATCCACATCATCAAAAGTTGAAGAAGAAGTTCCAACCTCCACCAAAGCCAAATCAAAAGAACATATCACACGCTTTGGGTGCAACGAAAAGAGGCACTACAAGGACAAGTGCCCAAAAGGTAAAAAGGAGGTAAAATCTACACTCATATCAAGTTCTTTCAAATCTAACATAAAGTGTAGGATTGGAGAAATCCAAGAGAAGAAGAGGAGGATTCGATGTTTCATGTGTGGTGAACTAGGGCACTACCACACTAAGTGCCCAAGGAGTAAAGAGTTCAAGAAAATGGAGCACTTGAGGAGATGGGAGAAAGAAGAAAGGAGGAGGCAAAGATCAACAAGGAGGGACTACAAGGGTAAGGGAGGTACTTCCTAACCCTAGGTTAAAAAGGAATTCAATTTCAAGTTCTTCCTTGCATTTTAAGAATCATGTTAATTTCCCATCCATGCATGCTAAAATTAATGAAAATTGTTTACTAGTGCATAACTTTGGATTTAGATATAATGATAGGACTAGAGTTAACAAGGTAGATCATAACCCTAGGATAAGCATGTATCATGAGCCCAAGACCTCTAGACCTAAGGATCATGGCACTAATCCCAAAAAGGGGAGGAATGTACCTAGAAAGGAGGGTAGGCCCAGGAATGCCCAAGGTAGACCTATGGAAACCAAAGTTAGGGACTTGGCAAGGGAAAATCAAGCCTTGAGGGCAAGGCTTGATACATTAGAAAAGACCCTAGAAAGATTCACGGTTGGATCTAAAGGCTTAGACATGTTGTTGGGTAGCTTAAAATCCAACTATGATAGATCAGGTTTGGGCTACCTGTCTAAGACCTCCAAGGAAAATAGAAAGAAATATGCTGGAGAAGCATATAATGGCAAGGAGGGTAAGTCTAAGGATGGCAAGAAGGTGCCATCAAGAGGTAGAAAGGGTTACTTGTCCAAGGACAAGGTGTCCAAGGACAAGGTGTCCAAGGTTAAGAAGGTCCATTTTATAGGCCAAGGGTCACCGGGGAATACCGGTGTGGCTTAGTGTGGATTGAGTCACCTAGGGAGGTGACTAGGGCTCAGAGCTCAAGGGGGAGCTTTAGGAGCCTTTGGGGTCCATGGTAAATGGATCTCAAAAGTTTTTTCCTAGGAAATTAGGTGGATTGTGCCAAAAAGGGTTGGAAGACTTGGGTAAGTCTTAATCCTAGATTTTGACACATTAAAAAAAAGATAATTTAGGGAGAAAAGAATGAAAATACATTTATATTGGGTAAAATTGGGTTTTAATGTGTAAAGACCATGTAATTCAATGATAGAAATGAACTATAATCAAGGGTAAGAAGAAACAGTGAGGAGAAATCACAATTAAGACTTTTGAGATGAGTTTCAATGATACACTTTAGGATAAGTTGAGTTTCGTGCCAATATTGGGATCCGAAGTACATTTATTTGGAAACGTATTTTTCCCAAGAAGACATTGGCCCCACAAATCTCTCCACAAAATTTCATAATTTTTGGAGATTTGTAGAATTATTTAGGGATTACTGAAATTAGACTGAAAACCTGAAAATCAGGTATCAGTCGACTGCCCTGGGGGCAGTCGACTGGTCTCAGCCCAGAAAAATTTTGTGAGTTTTGGGAGTAGGGGCAGTCGACTGGTCTGTAGGCTGAAATGGAAATAGGTATATTGGACAATCAAAAAGTGCAAATTTGGATTATAGGATATGACTGTGGATTAAAAGTCTTGATTATGATCACATATTTCTTAAATGAAGTGTTATCTCATGAGTTAATAATGCTTTATTGATATTAAAGGTGGATTGATAAGAGATATGAAGGAGATTTCTTTTTATTTTGAGGATATTAAAAGGAAATAGTTAAGGACAAATTCCTTGTGTAAATTGATGATTGTTAGAATCGACAAACACAAGGAATCATGAATTGAGGTCAAAATTGATACAAAGTGTCCGTCTTTAAGGAAATTAGAGGATTGTACCAAAGTCAAGCACATTTGATAATCTTAATCAAATCATATTTTTCTAAGATAGGGCATATCCTAGCAAATGTGCTTGCAAACCTTTAGAGAGTTTAAGGTTGCATTGAGTTCTTTTTGGCACTAAGAGAAAGGTTGCTTGGGGGCAATTTTTTAATAGTGTCCAAGGAAAAAGAACTTGGTGTTAGGTTGGGTAGATCCTAATTTGAGTCTATGGTGTTAAGTTGGGTAAAACTTCACTTAGGAAAATTGAAAATTGGAAGAAGGCATAGGTTAAGGGGGAGGTTGCCTCCTTGTTTGCCTTAATTTTCATAAGAAATTTTTAGGTTTTGTGTCCAACTTGGGAATGGTAATAGATACATGGTGAAATATATTTTTTCTAAGTAGGTATGGGTACTACAAAGTTCTCTACGAAATTTGAGAATTTTTGGAGAATTGTGGAATTTCTGGCGCATTTCTGAATGTGGCCTGAAAAACTAAATTTCAGAGTATCAGTCGACTGCCAATAGGGGCAGTCGACTGGTCAGGGCTAGTGTGGGTATCCAGCAGCTGACTTAGATCCAAATGATGGAAAGCAAGTGTATGAGAGTTTAATACACTGTGTTTAGAATCATTAGGGATTAAAAGAAGCAATAATTAGGATATTATTGGGGTCTTTTTGATGTTAGGCAAAGGGGGAGAAGTTTGGGTTTAAGTTGGGAAACCAAACTTACCTTTGCATGAAACCCTAGGTTTAGGAGGAGCTGAGTTTAAGGAGGAGCATGGTTGCTCCATTCTTGGCGTAAGAGGTTTTTAAAAAGTCTTTGTAAGTCCAGTGTAGGGGGAGCTTGGGAGAAGCTTTAAAAAGCTCGATTTTGGTGAAAAGTCCTAACTTGGAGGGTTAGGTGTGTGTAAAAGTGCTAGCTTGGAGGGCTAGGTGTGAAAAGTCCTAACTTGGAGGGTTAGGTGTGGGATGCCTTGGGATAGGATCCATGTTGTGCATTGCATATGCATTCATTTAACATTGTTTGCTATTGACTACTATCTTGCTTTCCCTAACTTAAACGTATTGCCAAACATCAAAAAGGGGGAGATTGTTGAGGCAATCTGTGGTCCGGAGTGACCAAGTGTTTTGATGTTTGGGAAAAGGGTTTAAGTTAGGTTTCCCTTGTGTTCTCATATGTGTATGTTGAGTGTGCAGGATGCACAGGTTACACATATGGATTTGACTGGACGACCTCAGTACGGTGAAGGGTGGCATGGAGACAAGCTAGAGGCTTGTGTGCACCCGAGGGACTTTGGTGAGCAGGGACGATGAGCTGCTGGGCGCGGACTTCAAGGCATGCATGAAGGATGGCATGGAGGCAAGCTGGAGGCTTGCGTGCATCTGAGGGATGGGTGCCGAAGATGAAGAGGGTGCAAAGGCAACAGTTGAGGCTGCGGAGGAGGAGTCAGTCGAGTCGTGAGGGTACGAGTATTGTGTGATTGTACTCGAGAAGTCCTAGGGGTCGAGTGCAGAGTGAATTATACTCGGGAAGTGTAAACCTAGGACTAGTAAGGGACCAATCGACTGCCCTGGGAGCAGTCGACTGGTAGCAGCTGGTGAGCTGGCAGAATTCGAACGTTGGAGTGTTAATGGTCGAATTCTGAGTGGTGGCAGTCGACTGCCCTGGAAGCAGTCGACTGCCAAGGAGGGTTTTCAGCCCGAGTTCTATTTAAAGAGAACTCGATTTGGGCTGAGACTCTTGACGAAACTCGCTTGGGTAAAGTGAGTTAGTAGTCTTTTGTGCCCAGATCTTGTCAAAGTGATTGTGGTGAGGTTTCTTCACCCACAAGGAGCAACGAGGGCTAGCCGGAGGTTATCCGGGGATTGATTCACCGACGGATTCTTGGATTAGTCACCCGTCCAGGGTGGATACCAAATAAATCAGCTTGTTGACATTGTTTTCTATTGTTAGCTTATTTTATTTGTATTTCCGCTGCGCAACTAACTACGTGGGTGAAGAGACGTCGACAAAAAAGTGCTATTCACCCCCCTCTAGCACGCCTATCGATCTATCACTTCTTCCTTCCATGTGTTGTACTGTTCTGTTGGGGCACACTAGGTGCAATGAGTTGGGATCAAATCCCAATTTCTGATAAGTAAGTGTTACAACTATCCCTAGAAGTACTTGTCACTATGATCTAATCATAATGTCCCAATACTTTTACTTTGATGTTTCATCTGCATCAGACTTAAATGCTTTAATCTAATCAAAGTTTCAGTCTTGCAGTACATCAAGTAAATGTATTTTGTCCTTTAAATAATTGTTTATAAAATAAGCAAAATATTCAAAGGTACCTCTATTCTGGATAGACTAAGGACCTATACTTATCAGGATGAACCACTTCTTACATGTCTTTGGCTCTATGCCCCTAGGCTTAGAACAAACCTATTTGGTTTTGTTACCTCCTTAGTAAGAGTCAAAAGATCTTTTAAGGAAGATAGGTCTTCCTTTGCCAATGAACCCAAGGGCTTATTGGTTGACCACTTTTAAATCCCACTAGAGTTTACCTTTGAATAATTCTGACTAATCTTAGAGTAGCTTATCATCCTCTTAACTATAAGCTTAGGAGACTTGCTTCCTTCCATGTGTTGCACCGTTCTGTTGGGGCAGACTAGGTGCAATGAGTTGGGATCAAATCCCAATTTCTGATAAGTAAGTCCCACAACTATCCCTAGAAGTACTTGCCACTATGATCTAATCATAATGTCCCAATACTTTTACTTTGATGTTTCTTTTACATCAGACTTTAATGCTTTGATCTAATCAAAGTTTCAGTCTTGCAGTACATCAAGTAAATATATTTTGTCCTTTAAATAATTATTTATAAAATAAGCAAAATATTCAGAGGTACCTCTATTCTGGATAGACTAAGGACCTATACTTATCAGGATGAACCACTTCTTACATATCTTTGGCTCTATGCCCCTAGGCTTAGAACAAACCTATTTGGTTTTGTTACCTCCCTAGTAAGAGTAAAAAGATCTTTTAAGGAGGACAGGTCTTCCTTTACCAATGAACCTAAGGGCTTATTAGTTGACCACTTTTGAATCCCACTAGAGTTTAACAAGACCATCCTTAGAGCCAAAATATATGTTTGGTTCTTCTTGGAAGGAACCTTTCTCTTTTAGTTAAGATGATAAGCTATTAATTGCATCATGTGAGGCTTTTGGTTTTATATACTAATTGCCTATCTATGTACTTTAATAGATAGTCATTCTATTCCACTTTTAATAAATAAAAGCAATAGAAATATCTTATTCCAGAAACTGAACAAAAGTTCTTTCCAAAAAGCTAAGTACATAAAGGAAATCTCTATAAAGCCAAAACTATGTCAACCTATGCTAACGACATAACTGAAATAGATAAAACTCCCACTGCAAAAGGTCATCTTCATAGCCCATCCATGTAATCAGTGATATCCTCCTCAACTAGCCGTCGGGTTTCCTGGAACCTCTTCACAAAAATGCAGACATGATTAGTGGCATCCGTATCTACTCACCAGGTATCGGTAGATAACACCGCTAAACATGTTACAATGACACAAGAAGAAAATATACCTGTGGTACTACTCTGAGGAAGGGGGCAATCCGTCTTCCAATGTCCTGACTGCTTGCACACAAAGCACTTGCCTTTCGGCTTCTTTATGCACCCCTGAGGTCCCTGTATTTCTTTCTTTGCTCCAGCATGTTTCTTCTTCTTCTTTCCTTTTGGTTTAGAAGTAGAAACTTCTTGAGCAATGAAAGTATGTGAATTCTGAAGAGAAAACCCTTCTGCTGCCTTGAGTTCTATCAGAAGCTCTGCCCACGAATATGGACGATTGTCCATATTGTATCTTAGGCGAAACTCCTCAAAACTCTTTGGTAGAGATAGGAGGATAAAATCGATCTAGGTTTCCCCATCGATTTTTGCTCCAAGGATTTCCGTCTCCTTCAGCCAAGCCATCATTTTGAGGACATGTTCCCTCACGGGCATACCCTCAACCAAGATAGTTGTCATCAAGTTCTTCAAGACCTTATGCCTAGCGGCTCGATTATTCTCCCCGAAGAGTTCGTCGAGTTCGGATATTTTATTACTGGTAATGAAAGAAGCCTGATTTTGATGACCCTCAGTCGTCTCGTCTGCTTCTAGCCATTTCTAAAATATTCAAACTCCTCTTCAGTGTTAATCTCGCTAGGTTTCTGGGCATAGAACTTGACAAGATCACTTTTGGGTTCCTCGGCAGGAGAGACAAAATCCATGTTTAATTCTCAATTCTTATCATTATTAGGGGCATTTATTTGGTTTTCTCTTTGAATTAGGTCAAGTGGGTCTAGATCCATTTTAAAGCACCTGAGAATCATAACAATCACACACTTTAGATTTTGAAAATAAATTGATACATCAAAAACAATTTATTACGAAATCTACCAACACCTCAAAACACCGAGAATTACGCATGCCACGTTAGTGTGGACGTATACGAATTCTTCATTTGTGAGAGAAGATTTTTGTAACGCCCTGCTTTTTTTTTCGTAAAGCGGCGTTACGTTAACATACTTAAGCATGTAGACATCATAAGGCAGCGGAATAACTTTAACTTATACATGCCCTACTAACATCCTTAACATAATGACATAGGAACCTTGGCATATTGACTTCATACTTAAACATCATATCATGTCATGCTTAACATCATATCATAGAGTTCCATAAGTCATTATTCAAGCATTCAAGCATATAAGAGACCAAAGTCAAGTTCTAGCATAAACGATAAACATAGGTTTCCTGGGCCAAGTCACTACCACACACATGATTTCTTGCCCTCCTGCTGCTTCCATCATTGTCCCCTTGAATGATCTGCGATATAAGGAAATAAGACTATAAGCACATAGACTTAGTAAGACTCTTTCCTACTCACAAAAACCATTCATTATCTCATAATGAGCACATAAAACATCAACATACTTAGTGCTCTACTTAGGACATAACAACTTGAATCATTTATCATATATTGAACATGGCATGATCATAAACATAAGTGAACATTCCTATCATGGCATGAGACATGGCATAAACGTAAACATAGTAAACATTCTAAACATGGCATGCTACATGGTATAAACATAAACATCATAAACGTTCCTAGCATGGCATGATACATAGGCATACTTCTTATCATAGCATATGAGCATCCTTTTAATATAATCATGGCATAGATCAATTCTTCTCATGCATCTTTCTTAACATAAAGAGTAAGCATCAAGTCTTGTTACCATAGCATAATGCATAACATGAATGAATGCATGAGGGGAATGCATATACATAAGGATGCTTAACTTTTTTTTTCTAAAACATACTTTTAAATGCTTAAACATATTCATCATATCATTGGGCCCTGGCTTGTACCACATACATACATCATAAGCACGCATCCCTAAGTAAGTACGAGGTAGCTAGCCTCGACCTACTAGGGTAAGGACAGCATAGTCGGTAGTCCCCGAACCGAGGCGTTCTTAAGGTGCCCATCCCTGTTGCACAGCTACGGTAGTGCCAGAACCGTGGACAGCATAGTCGGTAGTCCAGAACCGGGGCGTTCATAAGGTGCCCATCCCTTGGACCCATACTTCGGTCCGGTACAAGCCCATTCATAAAGTAAAATACTTTACATGCTTCATCATTCATAAGACATTCATGGCATTTTTAACATAACATAACTTGTTACGGCTCGGCCCGTCTACCGGCCCATTTACCGGTCCTCACGACCGTCGTACCGTCGACCATCGACCGTGCCGTTTAGCATATTTATGCCTTAAAGACATAAGCATCATCTTTCATCCATAACATGGCATGCATCTTCTTTCATAAAACATGGCATGCATCATCATTCATAAAACATGGCATGCATCATCCTTATCATGAACATAAACATAACATACTTATCATGGCATCATTCTTATCATGAACATAAACCTAACATACTTATCATGGCATCATTCTTATTATGAACATAAACATAACATACTTATCATGACATAATTCTTATCATGAACATAAACATAACATACTTATCATGGCATCATTCTTATCATGAACATAAATCTACAAAATAACATAGCATGGTTCTTAACATAACATGAGCATATAACATAGCATGGTTCTTAACATAACATGAGCATATAACATAGCATGGTTCTTAACATAACATAAGCATATATAGGTAGGACTTCCATAAACATGCTACCTACCATCCAAGTACATGGCATAAACATAAGACATTCATAAATAACCCTATTAAGCATGACATCCAATCATAAATATAAGACATAAAACATAAAACATGGTGCTTAATCTTAGGGTTATTGGTAACATGATTTCTACTACATGCTTGAACCTATACATATATATACTTCATGGTAAGCATAAACCATCATTCTTTGAACCCTAACTCCTTCCAAACCCTAAATTCCTTTGCTTGGCCGAAACCTATAGGGCTAGATTCCATCATTCCATTAATCATGTAACATAGCATAAGGTAAGGAACCAACCATACTTTACTTATAAGACCATGGGAGGCCATTAGGGCTCATAATTAGGGTTATCCCTAACCTTTAGCCCTCTTTCCATGTGCTGGCCGAAACCCTACAAGGCCATGGATTCATGGAAAAATTCCATAAAATCCCCAATCAAACATTAACACCAAACATACTCTACCATGAAGTCATTGGGACCCTTGCTTGAGGGAAATCCCTAACTTATTGCCCTAGGTCCAACTTGGCCGAAACTTGTGGGGGTCACAATGCCTTGTAAAAGTTCACATAAGCCCCCCTCAATCTCCCTTATATCATGATAACACACAAACCACATGCTTGAGGGTTTAAGTTCAACTCTACTCATGGATTCATGGGATGACCGAAACCCTAGGGAATCCTAGGGTACCCCAAATAATCTCAAAAATTATATTTAATCTCTAAACATCATGAGAACACATTAGACAACATTATGAAGATTTTTATCATCATTATAGACGAAACCCTCTTCTTCCTTCTCCTTCTTCTTCCTTCTCCTAGACGAAACCCACCAAGGCTCCTCTCCCTTGGAAAAGCTTCACAAGGGGACTTTCTCTTGAAGATCCAAGGCTCCTACAAGGCTACAAGGGCTAAGGGTGATCAAGGGATAACAAGGTCTTCATCATCTTCTCGATTTAAGGTCTAAAAACCAAGTCAACAAGGATAAGACTCCCTCACCTATGGTATAATAGTTTTCCTTTGATGTTTATCATGATTTAAGTCTTTGCTTTAAGATCTAAGTTGAGAAATCCATGAAAGTGGGCTCCTAGGGTTTCGGCCACCACCATGGTTCCAAGGCTAGGATTAGTTCTAACTTCCTAATGATGTTTCTTATATTTTCTCATGATGCAAGGGATGTTCATGGTGATTTATGTGAATTTTACATGACTTATGAACCTTGTATGTTTCGGCCAAGATGGGTTATAGGGCAAGAAGTTAGGGTTAACTTCAAGCATGGGTTCAAATGTTTTCCTATCGAATTATATGTAAAGTATAGGATGTAAATTTGGAACTTTATGAATTTCTTCATGTGTTGGTGACCCTTAGGGTTTCGGCCTAGTCAAGTGGGATGACTAGGATTTAGGGTTAGCACTAAATATGGGGTCCAATGACTTACTATGATATTGTAGGTAATGTATGGGTTCCTTTTTACCTATGGGACCTTCTCATGTTGCTTGAATGAAGAGACCCTCTTCCATTGAATATTCGGCCAAGACCCTAATCTAGGGTTTGGTTTGGGTAAAGATACTTGATTATAGGTTATTATGATGTAAGTATATGGTTAAGCATGATGTAAGGATTTTTATGTTACCAAAACCCTAGCTTCATATGTTATGTATCATGACTTCGTATGTTTAGGTTATATGTTATATTTTATTCATGAATGTTTTAACCATATGCCATGAACACATATATTTGATGTAGGTTTCATGTTATATAGAATGATGCATGTATGTCGGTAAATGCCTATAATAGATATATGTTTATGAAGGTCTATGCATGCTCTATGATGAATGCCATGAACCTAAGTAATGTAGAATGCCATGAACCTAAATAGTATGTTCTTTGTTCATAAGAACTTCACCCATGCATGCCCTATGATGGATACTATGATTATGTATGTATGTCATGTTTTACGAAAGAAGAAGATGAATGAAGACAATGTTTATGCCTTAAATACGAATGATAAGTATGAATGATAAGTATGAATGATGAAGGTATAATGATGTTATGAATTAAGTATGAATGATGAAATGCCAAGTATGATTTATGTCATGATAAGGGATGGGCACCTTAAGAACGCCTTGGTTCTGGAACTACCATAGCTGTTCCTACTCTTATGCTATGCTTCATGAAACAAGATTATGTTTATGCCATGTATGTCTATGAATGATAAAGCATGCAAAGTTATTTTACTTTATGAATGGGCTTGTACCGGACCGAAGTAAGGGTCCAAGGGATGGGCACCTTAAGAACGCCTCGGTTCTGGACTACCGTAGCTGTCCACGGTTCTGGGACTACCGAAGCTGTCCAATAAGGATGGGCACCTTAAGAACGCCTCGGTTTTTGGAACTATCGTAGCTGTTCCTACCCTAGTAGGTCGAGGCTCGCTACCTCATATTTACTTAGGGATGCACGCTTATGATGTATGTATGTGGTACAAGTCGGGGACCCCAATGATGTTATGTTTATGTTTAAGTATCTAAAAGTATGATTTTAAATTAAGCATCCTTATGTATATGCATTTGACTCATGCATTCATTCATGTTATGCATTATGCCATGATAAGAATGTTCTATGCTTATGTTTATGTTTAGAATATGCTTATGTCCATGTTAGGAAATATGCCATGATAAGTATGTTTTATGTTTATGTTCATGTTAAGAATTATGACATGTTAAGTATGTTTTATGTTTATGTTCATGCTAAGAATTATGCCATGACAAGTATGTATATGCTTTATGATATGTCAAGAACTGTGCCATGTGTTAAGTATATGTTAAGGACGTGATATGTTTATGTTATGCGATGTATGTTTTAGTGAGTAGGAAAGAGACTTACTAAGCCTGTGTGCTTATAGTCTTATTTCTTATACCGCAGATCAAGCAAGAGGATACTAGGGGAAGCAACAGGAAGGGCACGAGTGTGTGTGTGTGGCAGTGACATGGCAAAAGAAAAAGAGAAAGCTTTTAATATTTATGCTTTATCACATGTTCTACATTTTGCATATTCCTAATAAGTTTCATATTATGCTTATGATGGTTTGTCTAGAAAAAGATACACTTGCTACTCATGTTACTCACGGATGACTTATGGGATGTTATATCATGATGCTACCTATGACGTTTATATGCTATGTTACCATGTCATCATGTTAGGAATGATAGTTAAGATATGTATGTATGATTTAAGTACTAGTCGCATGCATGAATTAAGTAAGTTTTTATTTTATCCCTTCCGCTGCAATACAATATTCATATGTATGTTAGCGTAACGCCGCCTCCCGCCACACCGGAAGGTATGGGGAAAAAGGCGGGCGTTACAGGTTGGTATCAGAGCAGTCTGCCATCTCACTACACACACATCGAGCCTTCTTCCTGCAGCTTCCAAGTAAGTACCTCTACGCATATCTTAGGATAGTAAGTACTTTATGATACCTTATGTTCTTTTATGAGTCTTGAATAAGCAAGTATGGATGATATGTTATGATTCTAGAATATGCAAGTATGAATGATACCTTATGATAGCAAGTACCTTTAGGATATGGAATATGAACGATACTTTACCTTATTCCTAAGAAACCAAATACTTTCGCATTTGGATATGCAGGTAGTAATAAAAAAAACTAGTTTTGTAACTACTAAAGTAAAGGAAACCGATTTTAC
Source organism: Boesenbergia rotunda (assembly GCA_024364735.1). Classification (NCBI taxonomy): domain Eukaryota; kingdom Viridiplantae; phylum Streptophyta; class Magnoliopsida; order Zingiberales; family Zingiberaceae; genus Boesenbergia; species Boesenbergia rotunda. The sequence goes on from JAGFNQ010001745.1 coordinate 17,300, forward strand.
CTGGTGTGCTTCTCTCTGTATATATTTGTGAATTGAAAAAAAAACTAGTTTTGTACTGGTTTTGTCAGTTCTGTACTGACTGTGTTGTTTTTTTTTCAATTCCAGATGTTGCATGAGATCGGCACCACGAGTCATTACCATGGGCGGAGTCGTGAGCTGATAGAGCAAATAGAAGAGGTGGAGTATAGTCTGGTCCTTGGGATCCAAGGCAATATGGGGAAGTTGGACCGACTATTCTGGAAACTCGAGCAGGAAGAGTTTCCAATCATGGATGACTATAGGATTGGAGCTCTGCTTCGTTCATTGCCCAATCGTGCGAGAGAAGTTGCTTATCAGATCTGGGGGCAGCGTGGATGCCGTATCTCATATACGGAATTATGTAAGCAACTTCTTCGCCATGAGTTTCCGGAAGATCTGGGGGACTCTGAGGAAGATCTCGAGATGTTCGAGGAGGATCCCGAGATGTTCGAGGAGGATCCCGAGATGTTCGAGGAGGATCCCGAGATGTTTGAGGAGGACCCCGAGATATTCACGGAGGATCCCGAGATGTTCGAGGAGGATCCCGAGATGATCGAGGAAGATCCCGAGATGCTCAGGGAAGATCCCGAGGAAGATCCGGAGATGTTCGGGGAAGACCCCGAGATGCTCGGGGAAGATCCCGAGATGCCCGAGGAGGTTCCCGAGATAGAAGAAGAGGATCCGATGGAAACGGTAGAAGATCCCGAGGCGGGCCAAGGGGAGATGAACGAGGGAGTGATAGCCACCGCCATGATATTTTTCATTTTGGGCGTGATGGCAACCCATCTAGTTCATTGAGTTCGGATAGTTTTTGTATATGAACTTATAATGTCTAATAAATAAAGTTGTGTAAAAAAAAAATATGGTGATCCGAGTCTTCAGAGAATCAAGCAGGAGATTCTAGAAGGACAGGGCGATGGTTTTCATATAGCCAACGGGGGAGTACTCTATCTTAGGGGTCGTTTATGTCCTAATGATCCGGAGCTGCGGGGAGCAATATTAGCAGAAGCTCACAGAACCCTTCATTCAATGCATCCGGGATCCACCAAAATGTACCAAGATCTGAAGGAGAAATTCTGGTGGTCCGGTATGAAGAGAGATGCGTCTCAGCATGTTGGCACTTGCCTGACCTGCCAACGAGTGAATGCAGAACACCAGCGACCCGGATGAGTTCTGCAGCCACTTCCGATTCCGGAATGGAAATGGGAAGATATCTCTATGGACTTTATTTCAGGACTTCCCAAGACTACAAATGGATATGATGCAATATGGGTAATTGTGGACAGGTTGACGAAGTTTGCTCATTTCCTAGCAATCAAGATGACTTATTCAATTGAGCAACTAGCTCAATTATATGCTAAGGAGATAATTAGACTTCATGGAGTTCCCAAGACCATCATCTCATATAGGGATGGTCGCTTCACCTCACACTTTTGGGAGTGCGTTCAGAAGTCTCTCGGCACTAAACTACGATTCAGTACCGCTTTTCACCCCCAGACTGACGGCCAAACTGAACGAGTGAATCAAGTGCTGGAAGACATGTTGCGGGCTTGTGCCTTGGATTTCAAAGGGAGTTGGTGCCGGTACCTATGTTTAGCGGAATTCGCCTACAATAATAGCTACCAAGCTACTATCGGAATGACACCTTATGAAGCATTGTACGGGAGGAGATGTAGGTCTCCAATCTGTTGGTATGAAGGTGGTGAAAAGAAGGAAATGGGGCTCACGACGGATCTCATCGACGACACCACCCGAGCTATACAGAACATTCGACAATGAATAGAAGCTGCTTAGAGCCGGCAGAAGAGTTATGCGGATGTCTGGCATAGGCCACTGGAATTCAATGTTGGGGATCTGGTATTTCTCAAAGTGGCTCCTATGAAAGGGGTAACGAGGTTTGGGAAGAAAGGGAAGCTAAGCCCGCGTTATGTGGGACCGTACCGGATCCTGAGAAGAGTCGGCAGGGTAGCTTATGAGCTGGAGCTGCCTCAAGAGATGTCGGCTATCCATAACGTGTTCCATGTGTCGATGCTCAAGAAGTGTATTCTAAACACGGATCAGGTGATCGAGTCACAGACAGTACAAGTTCAGGAGGACCTAAGTTTTGAAAGCCGACCTATCTGGATCATGGATCGAGAAATCAAGAGGCTAAGGAACAAGGAGGTACCCTTAGTCAAGGTCTTATGGTAAAGTCAAAGGTTCGAGGAAATTACTTGGGAACGCGAGGACGAGATGAGACGCAAGTACCCGGAGCTATTCTAAGTTCGAGGATGAACTTTCACGAGGTATGGGGGATTGTAACGACCCGAAAAATTTTCTCAATATTTTCTTTAAAAATATTGACCATGCCTAGATAGATTCATAAGGAGCATGGGGGCACTAGTATAAACCTTAGCGTGGTGATCCATGATTTTCGATATAAAATAAGAAGCTAAGTGCTAATGGGCTTTACATGGGTTTTCTAGTACCATGTTTATTAGTGGATTTTAGGTAGAATTTAATATAAATAGAAATGGGTTTAAATTAGGAATATTAGCATAGCTATGGGTAGGACTTAGGGGGCATTGCCGAAATTTAAAAAGAAAAATAAATTAAAATAAAAATAAAAATAAAGTGCATGCACCAAGGATTGAACCTTGGACCTAGTATAACACCATGCATGTACTAACCAATTCACCTAGCAAGGGAGTGCTAGTAGAGAATGAAGAGGATTTTGGTTAAGGCTTAGGGAAGTGAAGAGTCATCAAGAGAAGAGACACCATGACCCTTCATTTGCCCCCCTTCATGTGGTATAAAAGAGGGGATGAGAGAAGAGGAGGCATAGAAGTTACTCTTTTCTTTCCTTCTTCCACCAAAGCCATTCCTCTCCCTCTTCTTCCTTCTCCTAGCCGAAACCCACCAAGGCTCCTCTCCCTTGGAAAAGCTTCACAAGGGGACTTTCTCTTGAAGATCCAAGGCTCCAACAAGGCTACAAGGGTTATGGGTGATCAAGGGACAACAAGGTCTTCATCATCTTCTCGATTTAAGGTTTAAAAACCAAGTCAACAAGGGTAATACTCCCTCACCTGTGGTATAATAGTTTTCCTTTGATGTTTATCATGATTTAAGTCTTTGCTTTAAGATCTAAGTTGAGAAATCCATGAAAGTGGGCTCCTAGGGTTTCGGCCACCACCATGGTTCCAAGGCTAGGATTAGTTCTAAATTCCTAATGATGTTTCTTATGTTTTCTCATGATGCAAGGGATGTTCATTGTGATTTATGTGAATTTTACATGACTTATGAACCTTGTATGTTTCGGCCAAGATGGGTTATAGGGCAAGAAGTTAGGGTTAACTTCAAGCATGGGTTCAAATGTTTTCCTATGGAATTATATGTAAGGTATAGGATGTAAATTTGGAACTTTATGAATTTCTTCATGTGTTGGTGACCCATTAGGGTTTCAGCCAAGTCAAGTGGGATGACTAGGATTAGGGTTAGCACTAAATATGGGGTCCAATGACTTACTATGACATTGTAGGTAATGTATGGGTTCCTTTTTACCTATGGGACCTTCTCATGTTGCTTGAATGAAGAGACCCTCTTCCATTGAATAATCGGCCAAGACCCTAATCTAGGATTTGGTTTGGGTTAAGATCTCAAGGATACTTGATTATAGGTTATTATGATGTAAGTATATGGTTAAGCATGATGTAAGGATTTTTATGTTACCAAAACCCTAGCTTCATATGTTATGTATCATGACTTCGTATGTTTAGGTTATATGTTATATTTTATTCATGAATGTTTTAACCATATGCCATGAACACATGTATTTGATGTAGGTTTCATGTTATATAGAATGATACATGTATTTCGGTAAATGCCTATAATAGATATATGTTTATGAAGGTCTATGCATGCTCTATGATGAATGCCATGAACCTAAGTAATGTAGAATGCCATGAACCTAAATAGTATGTACTTTGTTCATAAGAACTTCACCCATGCATGCCCTATGATGGATACTATGATTATGTATGTATGTCATGTTTTACGAAAGAAGAAGATGAATGAAGACAATGTTTATGCCTTAAATACGAATGATAAGTATGAATGATGAAGGTATAATGATGTTATGAATTAAGTATGAATGATGAAATGTCAAGTATGATTTATGTCATGATAAGGGATGGGCACCTTAAGAACGCCTCGGTTCTGGAACTACCGTAGCTGTTCCTACTCTTATGCTATGCTTCATGAAACAAGATTATGTTTATGCCATGTATGTCTATGAATGATTAAAGCA
>JAGFNQ010001745.1:24145-41943 GCA_024364735.1 Boesenbergia rotunda
TCCCTTGGAAAAGCTTCACAAGGGGACTTTCTCTTGAAGATTCAAGGCTCCTACAAGGCTACAAGGGCTAAGGGTGATCAAGGACAACAAGGTCTTCATCATCTTCTCTATTTAAGGTCTAAAAACCAAGTCAACAAGGGTAAGACTCCCTCACCTGTGGTATAATAGTTTTCAAGTTATTTTCATGATATAAGAATTGTTTGGACTATATGTTGGAAAAAACTAGGTTAGGCTTTCAAGGGTTTCGGCCACCATATGTTTCCATGGTTAGGTTTGGATCTAACTCTCTCATGATGTTTCTTATGTTTTCTCATGTTGTAAGGGATGTTAATGGGGGTTTATGTGAAAGTTTTTACATGATCTATGACCCTTGTAACTTTCGGCCAAGTTAGGTTTTAGGGCAAGGGGATAGGGTTAACTCCAAGCAAGGGTTATAATGGCTTCCTATGGTATTATATGTAGGGTATTAGATGTAAATTGGGAATTTTATGAATGTTTCCATGTGCTTGTGACCCTTTTAGGGTTTCGGCCAATGCATGATTTAGGGCTAGGACTTAGGGTTAAATCTAATCAAGGGTTCAAATGGTTTCTATGGCATGGTATGTATTGTGTTGGATTTTAATCATGACCTATGTGAATTTCTCATGGATTTATGGTCCTTTAGAGTTTCGGCCAAGACCCTAATCTAGGGTTTGGTTTGGGTTAAGGTCTCAGGATACTTGATTATAGGTTATTATTGTAAGTATATGGTTAAGCATGATGTAAGGATCTTTATGTTACCAAACCCTAGCTTCATATGTTATGTATCATGACTTCGTATGTTTAGGTTATATGTTATGTTCTATTCATGAATGTTTTAACCATATGCCATGAACATATGTATTTGATGTAGGCTTCATGTTATATAGAATGATGCATGTATGTTGTTAAATGCCTATAATAGATATATGTTTATGAAGGTCTATGCATGCTCTATGATGAATGCCATGAACCTAAGTAATGTAGAATGCCATGAACCTAAATAGTATGTACCTTGTTCATAAGAATTTCACCCATGCATGCTCTATGATGGATACTATGATTATGTATGTATGTCATGTTTTACGAAAGAAGAAGATGATTGAAGACAATGTTTATGCCTTAAATACGAATGATAAGTATGAATGATGAAGGCATAATGATATTATGAATTAAGTATGAATGATGAAATGCCAAGTATGATTTATGTCATGATGAGGGATGGGCACCTTAAGAACGCCTCGGTTCTGGAACTACCGTAGCTGTTCCTACTCTTATGCTATGCTTCATGAAACAAGATTATGTTTATGTCATGTATGTCTATGAATGATGAAGCATGCAAAGTTATTTTACTTTATGAATGGGCTTGTACCGGACCGAAGTAAGGGTCCAAGGGATGGGCACCTTAAGAACGCCCGGTTCTGGACTACCGTAGCTGTCCACGGTTCTGGGACTACCGAAGCTGTCCAACAGGGATGGGCACCTTAAGAACGCCTCGGTTTTTGGAACTACCGTAGCTGTTCCTACCCTAGTAGGTCGAGGCTCGCTACCTCGTATTTACTTAGGGATGCGCGCTTATGATGTATGTATGTGGTACAAGCCGGGGACCCCAATGATGTTATGATTATGTTTAAGTATTTATAATTATGGTTTTCAAATAAGCATCCTTATGTATATGCATTGACTCATGCATGCATTCATGTTATGCATTATGACATGTTAAGTATGTTTATGTTTATGTTCATGTTAAGAATTATGACATGTTAAGTATGTTTATGTTTATGTTCATGTTAAGAATTATGACATGTTAAGTATGTTTATGTTTATGTTCATGTTAAGAATTATGCCATGATGAGTATGTGTTATGCTTATGTGCATTGCTAAGAATTATGCCATGACAAGTATGTATATGCTTATGATAGTCAAGAACTGTGTCATGTGTTAAGTATATGTTAAGAACGTGATATGTTTATGTTATGCGATGTATGTGTGAGTAGGAAAGAGTCTTACTAAGCTATGTGCTTATAGTCTTATTTTCTTACCGCAGATCAAGCAAGAAATTACTAAGGGAAGCAGCAGGAGGGGCAAAAGTGTGGTGTGTGGAGTGACATGACAAAGGATTCTTCTATTTATACTAGTTGCATGTCTTTGTTTTGAAACGCCTCCTTAGGTTCTATGCTATACTTATGATAGTTATGCCTAAAGAATAACTTGCTACTTATGATGCTTATGGATAAGTTATGGAATGTTATATGATGATGCTACCTATGATGTTTATATGCTAAGTTACCATGTCACCATGTTAGGAATGATAGTTAAGATATGTATGTATGATTTAAGTGCTAGTTGCATGTATGAATTAAGTAAGTTAAGTTTTATTTCTTCCGCTGCAATACGATGTTTATATGCCCTATGTATGTTAGCGTAACGCTGCCTCCCGCCACACCGAAAGGTGGGGGGAGAAGGGCAGGCGTTACAGGTTGGTATCAGAGCGGTTGCCATCTCACTACACGCACATCAAGCCACCTTCCTGCAGCTTCCAAGTAAGTACCTCTACACATATCTTAGGATAGTAAGTACTTTAGGATACCTTATGTTCTTTTATGATTCTAGAATAAGCAAGTATGGATGATATTTTATGATTCTAGAATATGCAAGTATGAAAGATATTTTATGATAGAAGGTACTTGGACGGATATGTAATATGAACGATACTTTACCTTATTTTTATGAAACCAAATACTTTAGCATTTGATATGCGGGTAGGAATATATATAAAAAAAATTGTGACTATTAAAGTAAATGAAACCGATTTGATCATGTGTGCTTCTCTCTGTATATATTTGTGAATTGAAAAAAAAAAACTAGTTTTGTACTGGTTTTGTCAGTTGTGTACTGACTGTGTCATTTTTTTTTCAATTCCAGATGTTGCATGAGATTGGCACCACGAGTCGTTGCCATGGGCGGAGTCGTGAGCTGATGGAGCAAATAGAAGAGGTGGAGTATAGTCCGGTCCTTGGGATCCAAGGCAACATGGGGAAATTGGACCGACTATTTTGGAAACTCGAGCAAGAAGTGTTTCCAATCATGGATGACCATAGAATTGGAGCATTGCTTCGTTCATTGCCCAAGCGTGCGAGAGAAGTTGCTTATCAGATCTGGGGGCAGCATGAATGCCGGATCTCATATACGGAGTTATGTAAGCAACTTCTTCGCCATGAGTTTCCAGAGGATCTGGGGGACTCTGAGGAAGATCCCGAGATGTTCGAGGAGGATCCCGAGATGTTTGAGGATGATCCCGAGATGATCGAGGAGTATCCCAAGATGTTCGAGGAAGATCCCGAGATGATCGAGGAATATCCCGAGATGCTCGACGAAGACCCCGAGATGCTCAAGGAAGATCCGGAGATGTTTGAGGAGGACCCCGAGATACTCGAGGAAGATCCCGAGATGCTCGAGGAGGTTCCCGAGATAGAAGAAGAGGATCCGATGGAAATGGTAGAAGATCCCGAGGCAGGCCAAGGGGAGATGAACGAGGGAGTGATAGTCACCACCATGATATTTTTCATTATGGGCATGATGGTAGCCCACCTAGTTCATTGAGTTCAGATAGTTTTTGGGTATATGAACTTAGAAGATCTAATAAATAAAGTTGTGTTAAAAATGGTAATCCGAGTCTTCAGAGAATAAAGCAGGAGATGCTAGAAGGAAAAGGCGATGGTTTTCATATTGCCAACGGCGGAGTACTCTACCTTAGGGATCGTCTATGTATCCCTAACGATCCGGAGCTGCGGAGAGCAATATTAGTAGAAGCTCACGGAACCCCTTATTCGATGCATCCGGGATCCACCCAAACTGTATCAAGATCTGAAGGAGAAATCCTGGTGGTCCGGTATGAAGAGAGATGTGGCTCAGCATGTTGGCACTTGCCTGACCTTCCAACGAGTGAAGGCAGAGCACCAGCGACCCGGAGGAGTTCTGCAGCCACTTCCGATTCTGGAATGGACATGGGAAGATATGTCTATGGACTTTATTTCAGGACTTCCCAAGACTACAAATGGATATGATGCAATATAGGTAATTGTGGACAGGTTGACGAAGTCTGCTCATTTCCTAGCAATCAAGATGACCTATTCGATTGAGCAACTAGCTCAATTATATGCTAAGGAGATAATCAGACTTCATGGAGTTCCCAAAACCATCATCTCAGATAGGGATGGTCGCTTTACCTCACACTTTTGGGAGTGTGTTCAGAAGTCTCTCGGCACTAAACTACGATTCAGTACCGCTTTTCACCCCCAGACTGACAACTAAACTGAACGAGTGAATCAAGTGCTGGAAGACATGTTGCGGGCTTGTGCCCTGGATTTCAAAGGGAGTTGGTGTCGGTACCTATGTTTAGCGGAATTCGCTTACAATAATAGATACCAAGCTACTATTGGAATGGCACCTTATGAAGCCTTGTACGGGAGGAGATGTAGGTCTCCGATCTGTTGGTATGAAGGCGGTGAAAAGAAGGCGATGGGGCTCACGACAGATCTCATCGACGGCACCACCCGAGCCATACAGAACATTCGACGATGGATAGAAGCTGCTCAGAGTCGGCAGAAGAGTTATGCAGATGTCCGGTGTAGGCCACTGGAATTCAATATTGGGGATCTGGTATTCCTCAAAGTGGCTCCTATGAAAGGGGTAACGAGATTCGGGAAGAAAGGAAAACTAAGTCCGCGTTATGTGGGACCGTACCCGATACTGGAAAGAGTCGGCAAGGTGGCATATAAGCTGGAGCTGCCTCAAGAAATGTCGGCTATCCATAACGTGTTCCATGTGTCGATGCTCAAGAAGTGTATTCTAAACACGGATCAGGTGATCGAGCCACAGATAGTACAAGTTCAGGAGGACCTAAGTTTTGAAAGCCAACCTATCCAGATCTTAGATCGAGAAATCAAGAAGCTAAGGAACAAGGAGGTACCCTTAGTCAAGGTCCTATGGCAAAGTCAAAGGTTCGAGGAAGCTACCTGGGAACGCGAGGACGAGATGAGACGCAAGTACCCGGAGCTATTCTAAGTTCGAGGACGAACTTTCACGAGGTATGAGGAATTGTAACGATCCGAAAAATTTTCTCGATATTTTTCCTCAAAATATTGATCATGCCTAGATAGATTCTCGAGGAACATAGGGATACTAGTATAAACCATAACATGATGATCCATGAATTTTGATATAGAATAAGAAGCTAAGTGCTAATGGGCCTTACATGGGTTTTTCTAGTACCATGGTTATTAGTGGATTTTAGGTAGAATTTAATATAAATAGAAATGGGTTTAAATTAGGAATATTAGCACGGCTATAGGTAGGCCTTAGGGGGTGTGGCCGAAAATAGAGGAAAAAAAAAGAAAGTAAAATATAAAAAAAATAAAGTGCATGCACCAAAGATTGAACCTTGGACCTAGTGTAACACCATGCATATACTAACCAATTCACCTAGCAAGGGAGTGCTAGTAGAGAATGAAGCAGATTTTGGTTAAGGCTTAGGGAAATGAAGAGACATCAAGAGAAGAGGCACCATGACCCTTCAGTTGCCCCCATTCATGTGGTATAAAAGAGGGGATGAGAGAAGAGGAGACATAGGAGTTACTCTTTTCTTTCTTTCTTCCACCAAAGCCATTCCCCTTCCTCTTCTTCCTTCTCCTAGCCGAAACCCACCAAGGCTCCTCTCCCTTGGAAAAGCTTCACAAGGGGACTTTCTCTTGAAGATTCAAGGCTCCTACAAGGCTACAAGGGCTAAGGGTGATCAAGGGACAACAAGGTCATCATCATCTTCTCTATTTAAGGTCTAAAAACCAAGTCAACAAGGGTAAGACTCCCTCACCTGTGGTATAATAGTTTTCAAGTTATTTTCATGATATAAGAGGTTGTTTGGACTATATGTTGGAAAAAACTAGGGTTAGGGCTTTCAAGGGTTTCGGCCACCATATGTTTCCATGGTTAGGTTTGGATCTAACTCTCTCATGATGTTTCTTATGTTTTCTCATGTTGTAAGGGATGTTAATGGGGATTTATGTGAAAGTTTTTACATGATCTATGACCCTTGTAACTTTCGGGCAAGTTAGGTTTTAGGGCAAGGGGTTAGGGTTAACTCCAAGCAAGGGTTATAATGGCTTCCTATGGTATTATATGTAGGGTATTAGATGTAAATTGGGAATTTTATGAATGTTTCCATGTGCTTGTGACCCTTTTAGGGTTTCGACCAATGCATGATTTAGGGCTAGGACTTAGGGTTAAATCCAATCAAGGGTTCAAATGGTTTCTATGGCATGGTATGTATTGTGTTGGATGTTAATCATGACCTATGTGAATTTTCCATGGATTTATGGTCCTTTAGAGTTTCGGCCAAGACCCTAATCTAGGGTTTGGTTTGGGTATGTGAATTATGACATGTTAAGTATGTTTATGTTTATGTTCATGTTAAGAATTATGACATGTTAAGTATGTGTATGTTTATGTTCATGTTAAGAATTATGACATGTTATGTATGTTTATGTTTATGTTCATGTTAAGAATTATGGCATGTTAAGTATGTTTATGTTTATGTTCATGTTAAGAATTATGCCATGATGAGTATGTGTTATGCTTATGTGCTTGCTAAGAATTATGCCATGACAAGTATGTATATGCTTATGATAGGTCAAGAACTGTGCCATATGTTAAGTATATGTTAAGAACGTGATATGTTTATGTTATGCGATGTATGTTTTAGTGAGTAGGAAAGAGGCTTACTAAGCCTATGTGCTTATAGTCTTATTTTTCTTATGCCGCAGATCAAGCAAGAAGTTACTAAGGGAAGCAGCAGGAGGGGCAAAAGTGTGTGTGTGGCAGTGACATGTCAAAGGATTCTTCTATTTATACTAGTTGCATGTCTTGTGTTTTGAAACGCCTCCTTAGGTTCTATGCTATACTTATGATAGTTATGCCTAAAGAATAACTTGCTACTTATGATGCTTATGGATAAGTTATGGAATGTTATATGATGATGCTACCTATGATGTTTATATGCTAAGTTACCATGTCACCATGTTAGGAATGATAGTTAAGATATGTATGTATGATTTAAGTGCTAGTTGCACATATGAATTAAGTAAGTTAAGTTTTATTTCTTCCGCTGCAATACGATGTTTATATGCCCTATGTATGTTAGCGTAACGCCGCCTCCCGCCACACCGAAAGGTGGGGGGAGAAGGGCGGGCGTTACAGTTTAAGTATTTATAATTATGATTTTTAAATAAGCACCCTTATGTTATGTGCACTTAACTCATTCATTCATTCATGTTATGCATCTATGCCATGTGATAACTAGCATTTTATGCCATTTTATTTGCTCATTTACTTAGCATTTTTTTATCCTCTCGTACGTTTAAATCATGTTTATATCATATTTTACGATTAGGATCTATTTTGGAGCTCATTACAATTTCCTCTAAATTTTTGTTTTATTTCATGATTTTTATAGGGAATTAAAGATGAACCTTGTATCAAGGCTTGGCCAATGATTAGGAGCGAGTTGGAGCAAATTTGACTTGATTTGGAATTCAAATGAAGAAGACCAAGTTGTATTGATGTGGACCGTTGATCTAGATCTGAGCTAAAGAAACCAGGGCTACTGGGCTGGTCTGAACTGCTGGGCTGAAGAATAAAGGGTTGGGCCAAACTCGACAAAGGGAGAAGCCTATACTTAACCTTTGGATCCGGACTCCACCTGCGGGAGCCAACGCCATCATCTGGCCCGACTCGATCGGCTTAAAGAGGTGGCAACTTCCTCTCGGACGAGGGCATCATCCACTCGACTTGGGGGCTCCTCATCATCTCACCTCTCACCGGCTCCATCTCCTCCCCTAAGGCCGGCGGCTCCTCATCATCTCACCGCCGCAGGCCGGTCTTCCGACCTTCCTCACCACCTCCGGCCATCGCACAAGAACTAGGGCACATGAAACAGCACTGATCCGGGAACCTTAGTGCCGACCCTTCCTTTCCTTCTCTTCTTCTACATCAATCACAACCGGCCAGCAGCTCTGTCTTCCGGTCGAATCATCCACCTTCCATCTCTCTTCTTCTTCTTCACCTCTTCTTCTACCTTCACAGCGGCAATAACAGATCTCCTTCCCAAGCACCACAACAGCTCCTTCATCCGAAGCTTGGGCCCATCTCCGATGTGTTGGATCAATCTCTACATTATGGTTATGCTTGTTGGTTGTTTCATATAGTCGGATTGTTTGTGTTGATTGATGAATGGTTGTATTGAGCTTAATCTCCCATATTAGTTGCACGTACCTTTGTTATTTTGATTCATGCTCGCATGTTGCTTGACAAAATGCTTATTCCAATAGTTAGGTTTAATTTCTTGTATTTTATTTTGCTTAATCCTTTCTTGTCTGATCCCTTTCCATTTCTTTAAGTTTTTGTCTTTGATTGAATGCAACTAGATTAGTGTTGGTTCTGTTAATGCTTTACTTTATGTTGCTTTTCATTTCCTTGCAAGTATAGTTTAGATTAGATTAGATCTTCTTTACACGTATTGTCTTTCATTAATTAGGATTAGATTTCGTACTTGCTTTGCTATGTTAGCTTTCAAATCCAAACCCGAGTTTCATATCAAAACAATCCAAAAGTAATAATTTGGAATCCTAGGATTATTAACCTATCATTACATTCCTTGAGAGAGACGACTCGAGTTACTCTATACTACATTAGTTTAGAGGAGTTCGATATTTTAATTGTATTTGAAACCGTAACACGACTAAAACGGTTATCAAATTTGGCGCCGTTGCCGGGGAGTCGTAGTGGTGTTTAATAATTATACCCTTTGATTCTATTCTTATTTGCTTTATCTTTTGTATACGGTTGCTGCCATTTTATTTGTTTTGTGACAGGACTGCATGTTCAAAATGTCTTTGAATGAACAATTAGAGATCCAATTTTTGATGGAGTTAAAAGGTTTGTTTAAGCTGAAGGAGTGCCAACAAAGGACAAACACTTATTCATCCACTTACTAGCAGTCGTGTCAACCATTTCAGCAGCCCTATTCAGATTTTCAGCAAAGCCAACATTTTAATCAGCCACCACAGTAATTTCAACCACCAGTTCAGAATTTTCAGCATGGGTACAATCCAAATTTTCAGCAAGATTTTCAACCATTTCAGCAGCCACAACAGCAGTTTCAGCAGAATTTCCAAGATTTTCAGCCACCATTCCAGAATTTTCAGCATGATTTTCCATCTTCATCGCCCCAGAATTTTCAACCTTTCTACCAACACTTTCAGCATGCAGATCAGCTATTTTAGAATCACAATTTTCAGCAACCTCCTCCATGTTGGCAAACTAATTTTCAACAACTTCAGCAGCCCAATTATTCATTTGATCAGCCTCAACTATTTGATTTTCAGAATTCACAGCCTACTCATGGTTGTCAGCAACCTTATGCTACATTTCAAGACCAACAGGAGTTTCCACTCACTTTGGAGCCCTTTGTCACTAAATTTCTTCAACAAAATGAGAGGAATTTTCAGCAATATAGTGCTCAGCTTGACACTCAATTTCAACAGTTCAGCTCTCAACTTAGTGCTCTGCTTCAGCAGCAATTGAGAAGGATTTTCAGCAATGTAACGCTTCATTTCAGTAGTATCAGGAAGACTATGGACAGTTTTAGAGTAGGACTGATGCTTCCAGTCAGAACATAGAGCAACCAATTGGACAGATATCCTCCATCATTAGTCAGATGCAGACTGCAGGGACCAGGATCGATGTTCAGAGAGGATATTCTAGTTCAGATGAGGCAGAGGAGGTATTAGCTACAGAGACAGCTAAGTTGGAAGTTGAATCTGATCCATTTCCAGTTGCAAATGAATCTATAAGTGTAGGGGATTGCATTAAGCCCCAGGGATCACCTATATTGATTGAGATGCCTTCAGAGGATAGGTTTGAGAGTGTAGGAGATTGCACTGAGCCCCAGGGACCACCCATACCTACTGGGCAGTCATTATCTATAGAGGCAGTGGAGGAGATGGATGGAAAAGCTTGTGACAGCCTTAAACTCATTTCTGAAGCTCCACAGGACCTTTCTCATCTTTTATTTTGTGATGATATTGTTATTGATGGTCCTAATTTTTCTAATATGGTTGTTGTAGATATGGTTGATAAAGAATGTGTTGAAGATGAATCTATAGGTGTAGGGGATTGCACTGAGCCCCAGGGACCACCACCATTGACTGATGCATTAGAAGATTTAGAGAATCAGTATGAAAGTGTAGGGACTTGCATGGTGGAAGCAAGAACCCAAGAATCACCTGACTTAGTTGAATTTCCACCAGAACTTGAGCCTGAGATGGAACCTGTTCTTGACCAGGAGAAACCTATGGATATATCTAGTCATGTAGAACCTCCAGGTATTTTTCAGCACGATCAGGTAAGTATTTCTCCTTTTCCTTTGGAAAATTTCAGCGAGGTACCTACATTTGACTTCATTGTTTGTGAAACACATCTTGATACATATTATGCTGAAACTGAGTGTGAGAAATCCATAGAGGTACCTAGTGTTGAATTTGTTGAATGTGACACAATTCTTGAGACATTTCATGTAGAGCCTGATTTTGAAAAAATGTTAGAGGTGCCTATTGATTTTGTTTGTTATGATGGAATTCTTGATACATCTATTGTAGAGGTTCATTGTGAAAAACTTATGGAGGTACCTAAAATTGATTTTGTTGGCTGTGATGCATTCCTTGAAACATTTTATATAGAGACTAATTGTATTTCATCTTTTTCTTACCCTGCATGCGGGCGGGAGGTATTTTCTTTACATGGTTTTGCAGCATCCCGTAGGCTACTAGAATGGGTACTCAAACTTAATAGCCTACAACATCCCGGAAGGACTTCTAAAGAGCATGCAGTGGGAGGGGTTGAGTTCACCTTGACTTTTAATTATTTACCCCAAGAATGGATTCTGAACCTTAATCGCCTTCGGCCACCGGAACACACTTATGCAAAGTTGAAGTGTGGGGGAGCAGTGCACTATGACAGTGATCACGTGAGGAATGCTCTCTCGACTACCCAAACTCCACCACTACCGGGATGGATGCTACTCCTAAACCGACTCCAGCCGGCAGGAATAAAGGGGAGTTTGTTCCTTTTCTTTCCCTTTCTTATTTTTCTTTATGTTTATACTTGCATGTTTATTTGTTTTTATACTTTGCATTCACACTTTGCTTTCTCATTTTGCATTTTATTTGGTCTTGCATAAATCTTGCTTGATTTTTAGTTGTATCTCCCTACATGTTCTTTTATTATGCTTTGAGAATCATAAAAGATGGTTAAGTCTGACTATTGAGTTTTGGTTTCCTTGGTATGCTTGGGGACATTAATTGTATTTAGTCATTTATTGTGGTGATGGACTCTATCTTGTTGGATTAAGCATGACATTTTATTGTTCACCTAGTGTGGATATTGTCATGTCTATCCTTAATCCTCTTATGTGTGATAGCATTTGTGATACTTGACACTCTAGAACTTGCTTTGATTCTTTTTGAAATTACATTAACATAAGATTACATGAATATGATGGAGGCAAACTTTCTTGTTGATCTCTTAGTTTTCCCTCTACTTTGCTATTGTTACTACTGAACATTTCCCCTATTGCTTTCATGTTTCATTGTCTTTCCTTTGCCAGATCTTTTCCTTGTCATTACATTTTCACTGTCATATCTTTATTAGCTTATTCTTCCATTGAGCATGCGATGAGAGCATGGGGTGATTGCATGATAAGTTACATTTTTACTTGTCTATTATTAGCCTCTATTATTGTGAGTTGTAGATGTTATCATGCTTTGTACATTGTCTGAGGCAAGTTTTAAGTGTGAGGGGGGGGGGGGAAGACAAGTGTGTATGGACGAATATTTGTTGAAAAAAAAAAATCTCTCTATTTAAAAAAAAGAAAAAAAATATAAAGAAAAAAATCTCTCTGTGAAAAAAGAGAGAGAGAGAAATGAAGAAAAAAAAGAAGTAAAAAAAAGAGAAAAGCATGAAAAATTAAAGAGAGTGGAAAAAAATTTCAAGCATTTGAAATATTTGTTAGTGATGAACAAGAAGGAATATTTCTTGATGTGTACTCTTTTGATATCATTGTTGTGAGAAATTCAAGAGTTACGTTGTTAATACATACATGCATTTTTAGAGATGTTTTAAGTGGTTGTTATGTATTGCATTGAGAATGTGCAAGGAGAATTTTGAGTTTGGATGTTTGGGTGAGTTTCTATTTTGGCATATTATTTGATTGGATACTCATGTTGATTACCCCAATGCTCTCATATTCTCTGTGATCTCCTTTGTTATCTACCCTTCTTGTTCTTTTGCAAGCACTTGGTTTCATCATTATTCATTGAAAAGTCCTCTTGATTTGTGTACTTATGCTATAGTAGTGGAGAAGTAGAAAATAAGCAAGCATATGGTAGTGCAATGTCATGAATGCTTTGAGAGAACTCCACCTTCATAATTGTTATTTCTGTGAGCATCAGTGCATACATCTATCTTATGAGATTTTTGTCATGCTTAGTTTATTCAAATTGATAGAAATTACCATGCCTTTTGACTTATGTGAGCTTTGGAACCATAAATACATTGATTCTTGAGACTTGATGATCATAAGTAATCTTCTTTTATTATTTTCAAAGTATCGATAGGGGATGTTGTTGGGACCGGGTGCATGTTGACATGGATGCGGGTTCGTAATTTTAAAATTAATTACGTGCAGCGGAAGGTTTAGCATAAATAATTTCTCAAATTATTTAACCACACATCTAAGCATGCAATTTTATCTTGTATAGACATGATCATATATTTAAAATTTTGCAGAAACATAAACTAATTTACGTATTACCTCGCGTAACTCGAAGGAAGGGATGAGATCCAACCATAAGTGTCCCTTGGAAGCTCCGCCTCTATTCGCGTCCACGTCGAGTATCTTCGGGATGACTTCGCAAAGCCATGAGTTTCATATTCTCGAGAACTACTAGATTCTCCGAGAACGCGAAGAGAAAAACCAAGAGAGAAGTCGAAAGACTAACCACAAAAGGATAGCCGGAATCAAAATTCCGGCGAAGCAAAAGAAGAGGCTTGCGGCAAAAATATCCTTGCGACAAACTCTAATTCCGGCAGCACCTTCTTCCGTGCAAGAGATGCCCGAAGCTTCCTTCTCCGGCAGCAGGTGGTGGTCGGCAGGGAAAGGGCAGGGGCGGCCGGCTGGTGCTCCTTCTTGGGGCTGGTTGGCGCACGGCAAGAAGCGGAGAAGAGAAAGAGAGAAAGAGAGGGAGAGAGCCTATGCCTTCATCTCTACGATTATTCACACCCAAGCCTTGCCTTGGGTCCTTTATATAGTGGTCTCTCAACCATCAAGTCTCTCAAATATGGAATAACTTATTCCATCATGCCAAGTTTGATTTTATATTATGGTTAAAAGCATATTTTAATTCATGATAAAAATCTTCTCTCCTATGGAATAAATTTCCTTATCATGGTAAATCAATCCATGATTGATTTTATAAAATAAATCAATCCATGGTTCATTTTAATTTCCATGAAAAATAAACCAAACCTTGGTTTATTATATAAAAATGTATATTATCCATAATTTTATAAAACAAACCACACTTGGTTTATTTTATAAATTGAACCACAAACTTGGTTGTCTCCCATTGTTGTGGCCGGCCAAGCAAAGAGGATGGAGGCCCTCATTGGCCAGCCCATCCAAGCCACGCGCCAATGAATTAAACTTATTTAATTCATCTATTAAGTCTTCAAAAGACTTAGCCATTTTACGCTTCCGATGCGTCTCTGAAAAATTGAGATTCGACTTATCATTTGGCTCAACCAAACCTAATCTCTCTTGATTGGAAAATCCAATTTTTAACTCGTTTTAAATCCCTTGGATTACTCGTAGTGCGTGTAACTAAATAGGCTTTCGATTTATGTTGGCCGTCTATAATTAATCAATTAATTATAGAACGATCATGAGTGACACCTAATAGTAGATCATGATCCCCAATTAATCGAAATATCAACGGTTGACCTCAAAAACAATTCTGAAACCCTTCAGCAGCTATAATGAATTGTGTCTCATTCCCTTCACCATCTTATACCCACTTGGTTCAGGACATGGTCTATGTGTGTCAGTCCCCACTAGCCTGATTACGTCACACCTAGCCCAAGTAACGTTTTCTCGTCCTACGGATTCTAATTACTCTCATGTATTTAAGAGATTCATACTCTGAACATGTCATGCTCTGGCCAGAGGCTTCGAGTAACAATCCGACGATAGGCGTCGGGTATACATCTCCTCGCAAGGAGTGGTGAATCCTTTGTAGGCTGTTCGAACATCTTCGGGCACTTCGGCTTATACCCAATCATCCTGGGTCCACACCTCCTTGGAGATGCTTGCTTAAGATGTCAAAGTATAAGTCTCCATGACAGAGATGACTTGAACACCGCAAGTCAAAGGAACATCGCACTTATGCTGTAGTAAGAACTTCACTGACATATCTATATGTAGACTACCATATGAAGTTTTACAGCCAGTCACTCCAATAAACTAGTTCACTTAACTAGCATTCATGTTTATCTCCGGACATCTCAATGTCACCAGCCAGTGAGAATCAGCTGATTAGAGAATAACCCATGCTAGTGTCAACAGAATTGATAGTGTCCATATTTATCAATTCATCGACTTGGGACAATTAAAATACTTCACAATTGCACATGTAGAGATAATCACTAGTTGTGAATTCATCACAAATTCTCTCATGCTGTGAATTGTATTGCGGACATTCAGTAAATGAGTTTAAGATCTCAATCAAATATACAAACATGTATACTTAAATAGTGAATATTTATTTATTAGAATAAATGATTACAATCATAAGACGATTGCCTTAGGACACTTCTCACATATCACTAACAAACTCCCACTTGGCCTAATGACAATTGCTATGGTACCCAATACCACAGGCTCTAAAATGACCCTCAAACTTACTTTGAGGCAAGGCCTTAGTTAAAGGATCCGCTAAATTCCTTTCAGTGGGAATTTTCTCAATTTGTATGTCATTCCTACTTATAATATCTCTGATCAGATGATAGCGGCGAAGCACATGTTTGGATCACTGATGAGACCTTGGTTCCGTTGTTTATGCAATAGCTCCATTGTTGTCGCAGTAAACCGGTATTGCTTCATCAATGGTTGGAACCACACTAAGTTCTGAGACAAACTTCTTGATCCAGACTGCTTCCTTTGCTGCTTCCGAAGCTGCAATATATTCCCTTCCGTGGTAGAATCCGCTACGGTGTCTTGCATGGAACTCTTCCAACTTATTGCGCCTCCATTCAAAATAAATACGTATCCGGACTGAGATTTGGAGTCATCCTTATCTGTCTAGAAACTGTCATCTGTATACCCACATATTACCATATCACCTTCTCCATATATTAGGAACACATCCTTAGTGTTTTTAAGTACTTGAGGATTGTCTTGACAGCCGCCCAATGATCCATTCCTGGATCAGACTGGTATCTGCTTGTGACGCTCAGAGCATACGATACATCAGGCCTAGTACATAACATAGCATACATGATAGATCCTATCGCGGATGCATAAGGAATCTTATTCATGCAAATCCTCTCGTCTTCTGTGCGCGGACACATAGACTTCGAAAGGTTGATCCCATGCCTGATGGAAAGGTAACCTTTCTTGGATTCCGACATGCTAAACGTTTCTAGCACTCGGTCTATACATGTAGACTGCGAAAGACCAAGCAACCGTTTTGATCTATCTCTATAGATTCTAATCCCAAGGATATAGGTTGCTTCTCCTAGGTCTTTCATGGAGAAAGTTTTGGACAACCAAATTTTAACTGACTGTAAGACTGATATATCGTTTCCTATAAGTAATATGTAATCGACATATAACACTAGGAATACGACTGCACTCCCACTAACCTTCTTGTATACACAAGGATCGTCAGGATTTTGTGAGAAATCAAACTCTTTGATTGTCTCATCAAAACGGATGTTCCAGCTCCTGGATGCTTC
The DNA here is from genome assembly GCA_024364735.1 of Boesenbergia rotunda. Taxonomy (NCBI): domain Eukaryota; kingdom Viridiplantae; phylum Streptophyta; class Magnoliopsida; order Zingiberales; family Zingiberaceae; genus Boesenbergia; species Boesenbergia rotunda. The sequence goes on from JAGFNQ010001745.1 coordinate 40,289, forward strand.
CTTTAGTCCATATATAGATCGTCGAAGCTTGCATACTTTGGTTTTATTAACCGATGTGAAACCTTTAGGTTGTATCATGTATACATCCTCAAGTAGGTTTCCATTAAGGAAAGCTGTTTTCACATCCATTTCCATATCTCATAATCATAATGAGCTGTTATGGCTAGGAGCATCCGAATGGATTTAAGCATAGCTACTGGCGAATAGGTTTCGTCATAATCAATTTCTTGTTTCTGACGATATCCTTTTGCCACTAATCTATCCTTAAAGGTAACAACATTACCTTCTATGTCGGTTTTCTTCTTGAAAACCCACTTGCACCCTATGGGCTTAATCCCTTCAGGTGGGTTAACCAAGTCCCATACTTGATTTTTGTACATGGAATCCATTTTCAACTTCATGGCTTTAAGCCATTTATCCCTTTCTGAATTTTTCAGACCATCTTCATAACTGATAGGTTCGTCATCGTTAATGAGTAACACGTCGTTCGATTCACTTATGAGAAATCCGTATCACTCTAGAATATTGCGTGTCCTATCAGACCTACGAAGAAGTGGTGTTGTTTTAGGTTCAACTGATAGCTCATCATTATGAGTTATTGTTTGTGGGTCTAGACTAGGTGTCTCTGTAATGTCTATTGGAGTTTCTTGAACTTCTTCAAGTTCAATGCTACTCCCACTATTTTCTTGTAAAAGAAATTCTTTTTCTAAAAATACAGCATGCCTTGAAATAAACACCTTTTGTTCCAAGGGATGATAGAATTGGTAACCTTTCGTTTCCTTAGGGTATCCAATAAATAGACATTTATCAGACTTAGCATCCAATTTGTCTGATACAGTCCGCTTTACATAAGCAGGACAACCCCTTATCTTTAGGTGAGATAAATGAGGTTTCTTACTATTCCACGTCTCATATGGAGTAGTAGAGACTACCTTGGTCGGGACTCTATTTAGTAAGTAAACAGCTATCTTAAGAGCATAGCCCCAAAAGGATTTTGGAAGAGTTACATGATTCATCATAGATCTAATCATGTCCATCAAGGTTCGATTACGCCTCTCAGATACACCATTATACTGTGGTGTATATGACGGAGTCCATTGACACAATATCCCATTGTCCCTAAGATAATCTTGAAACTCTTGACTTAAGTATTCACCACCCCGATCGGATCGAAGTATCCTAATACTTTTGCCAAGCTATTTCTCTACTTCACTTCTGAACTCTTTGAATTTCTCAAAAGCTTCAGATTTGTGTTTCATTAAGAACACATACCCGAATCGTGAGTGATCATCGATAAAGGTAATGAAGTAGCTATAGCCTTCTTGTGCAAGAGTTGACATTGGTCCACATACATCAGTATGTATTAGACCAAGCAATTCTCCCATTGGTTTACCTTTTTTGAAAAGGGTAATTTGGTCGTCTGGCCTTATAAGCATGATTCGCATGTATCAAATGAACCGGGTTCAAATGATTCCAGAATTCCACATCGGTGTAATTTGGTCATGCGTTTCTTACTTACATGGCCAAGACGACAATGCCACATATAGGAGTCTATTTGATTATCTATTCGAGCACGTTTGTTGCTAACTTCGATATTGAAAATGTCACCGGATAAATCTAACGTGTAGATACCATTGCATAAAGTTCCGGTTCCC